>CM055109.1:3491974-3614732 GCA_029204225.1 Diphasiastrum complanatum | reverse complement strand
AAAGGCTAAAGAAACCATCAGCGTTATGAAAAATAGCTCAAGAGTTTGTGGACAATCTGCCTTGTTCAGTTTTGTTCCAGGTATCATGGGAGTATGCACACCTTTGCATTGAGCATGTTAAGTCTTCAATGATCTTTTGAGTGTACTTTTGTTGGTGAAGATACAACTTACCACCTTCAAAGTCTCTCATGATCTATAAGCCTACATAGATTTTAGCTTCTCCTAGGTTAGCGATCTCAAATATTTCAAAAATGTCTCTTTTGACATCTAAAATTAACTTATCTCTTCTTGAGAAGATAAGCGTGTCATCAACATAAACAACTAAAATGATTATTTTTTTTGGACATATTTGATATAGACATTTGATTCAGCAAATAGAGTTTGAAGCCTATGGAACGTAGTGCTTCATCCTTCTTTCTATACCATTGTCTTGCTGCCTGTTTGAGACCATAAATGTTTTTATTCATGTGACATCCGTATTCTGGATATTCTTGGCTTACAAAGCCAAGTGGTTGGTCCATGAATAAGTCTTCTTCTAATTCTGCATGCAAGAAAGTAGTTTTTTCATCCACAATATGGATTTTCAAATCATGAGCCACTACATATGCGAATAACAAGCGAATTGATGTATGTTTGACTACCGGTGAGAAAGTGTCAGTGTGTAGATCCCATACTTCTGTGAAAATCCTTTAGCAACCAATTGCCTTGTATCTGATGTTTTCTCCATCAGGACCTATTTTGATCTTATAGATCCACTTGCACTGACTGGTTTTCTACCATCAGGTATAGGTGCAAGTGTCCATACATTGTTCTTGTACATGGATGACATTTCGTCCTCCATTGCCTGAATCCAGCGATCTTTATTGGTCCATCTACAGCTTCCTCGAATGTTTGAGGTTCGTCAAAAAATCCACAAAATTCGATGCCGTATTAAAAACATCTTGACCATACCTTTCTGGTGGTTTTCGTTGTTTGTTTGATATTCTCACAGGTGGTTTCGAGTTCGATTCTATAGGTTTTGAGTTCAATTCTGATTCGAGCTTTTCTGTTGAAATTTGAACTGGCGATTCGAGTCTGTCAGGCACTCGATCTTGACCTCCCTCTGGATCTGATAACTCTCTTTCATCTTTTGCTTTTTTTTTCTATTGTCGTTGGTAGCTCATAATAATTTTTGAGAATTTCATAGGTGACTAGATCACTCTTTGCTATGTATTTCGTCTCATCAAATTTAACATCTCGAACATTTTTTACTTGCCAGTTTCGGGTACATAAACACAATAATATGACGAATGTAACTCGAATCCTACCAGAAAACCTTGTATAGTCTTTTCATCAAGTTCCTTTCTCAGCTAATCTGGTATGTGCATATACACTGTGCATCCAAATGTTCAAACATGGCTTCAACTTCCACCATATCTCATGAGGAGTTTTATCCGATATTTGAGATTTCAGAATACGATTCTGAAGATGATTTGATGTAGCCATTGTTTCTGCTCACAACTATTTTGGTGCTTTCGCATGAGCCATCATACACCTTGCAGCTTCCATTAGTGTTCAATTCCTTCATTCAGCTATTCCATTGTGCTGAGGTGTGTAAGATGCAGTCTTTGTGTGCATAGTACCTCGATCAGTACAATAAGCTTTGAATTCGTTGGAAATGTACTCACCTCCACGATCTGTGCGAATTTGCTTCAATTTATTGCCTGTCTGCTTCTCAGCCCAATTCGTATACTCAACAAATTTCTCGAAAGCTTTAGATTTGATACGAATAAAGTATACTACAGCAAATTGCTGAAGTCATCAATATACGTAATGAAGTACTTTGCATCACCCAATGACAATACTCCGAATGGTCCACAATATATCTGAATGCACAATTTCAAGTACCTTAGTTGCTTTATAAGCATCCTTACTTGAAGGTGTTCTAGTCATCTTGCCTTTAAGACAGATTCGCAGGTAGTTCGAATATCTTTACTTTTGATTTCGACTCCTTGAATTCTCTGATTTTATTGGCCTGGTACAAGCCTTCTATGTTCATATGACATAGCCTTTTGTGCCACAGTACATCTGTTGCTTCCTGAGTTTGATTGACTTGTTCGATTCTTGTTCAAATGCTCAGGTGATAAAAATTTCCTTCTCTACTGCCTTTAGCAATCAGGTTATCAAAATCTCCTCGAACAATTTACAAGAGTTCTTTGTGAAGGTTACTGACATGCCTGTATCAACCATCTTAGCTACAAATAAAAGATCTTTATCAAGAGTAGGGAGATAGAGAACTTCCCTAGTTTCTTGTCTCTTTGATTCATCTAGCCATAATACACCAGTTCCATCAACCACGTGTTTAAACCATCTCCAAGTATAATGAATCTCGAATCGTTCGTCTTCTTGTACTCAGACAAAATTTGTTTCGAGGAAACAAAATGTGAGGTGGCTCCTGAATCAAGTACTACTTCTCGAATTGAATTAGATGAACAACATAGATCAGTACTAACATAAGCTGATGAATTCCTTGTTGCCTGTCTTATGCTGCTCTGGAGCATTCTGCTTTGTCTTCGACATAGTTTGAATCTGAAGGTTTACTTTCTTTGTTTGTTTCAGGTTGGTGTTTGTTTGTTTGTTTTAAGAGAGAGAGAGAGAGAGAGAGAGAGAGAGAGAGAGAAGAGAGAGAGAGAGAGAGAGAGAGAGAGAGAGAGAGAGAGAGAGAGAGTTTTTAAAATTTTGCATTGATTTAAAATGGTTTTGAATGGTCTTGTATAGATTATTAGTATTATTTAGGATAGTAGATCTAGGATTATTAGATTTGTAATTTGTGAGAGAGAAAGTGTAGTGGGTTTCTTTCCTTGTCTAAGCTGAATCCAAGATCTAGTCAATCTAGCATCAAAGAGACAAAGTTAGTTGTCACGCGTAGGTTCATTCCCATGAGAGCGATAGTATAATTCAGATTTCAACATGAATGGAGAATTCACATCTAACTCTAACATCCATTAACCCTATGATCCATTAACACTATGCATCCACAACAAAGATAGCTTATTCTTTCTCTCTCTCACTTTCTCTCTCATAAAAAGTATAATAACATGCAATCCCAATAACCAATCAGATCCAACAATTAGCAAAATCCAAAGAAAGCATGAGGAGATGGAGGAAAAGTGATAGAGAACAAGGACATTCATCAATCCATTTCTAAAGAGAACCAATCTGCTTTATTGAAATGAGGAAATGAACATGTTAGGAACTCGAGTTGGTCCCTTTTTATAGTAGAGAGGAGGACCCTGGCCTCTGAATCCTATTGGTGCATTTTCTGCCTCCCTAATTATTCAAATTTAAAAAAGAGTGAGAACCATCCAAATTGGAGGGAAACCCAACCTTATTCACTAACTTGACATTTATGCCCTGCGACATTAAAAGTCCCGCAAAAGGCCTAAGTCCTTTTATTGGACTTTCTAATTAACCAAATAACTATGTGATCATCGGGTTGGACCTACACACGCAGGGTGCCACATCCCCTCTCACTTATAAACTAGGGTTAGGGTTGCCTTGGGATCCGTAAACCCTCCAACAGTATCCCCCACCAAAACTGGGTGGGCGTTTCCCATGACACCTGTGAGAGTAGTTTTTGGGACTTTTATTGGCTTCACACTGAATCTTTATTAAATGGTACTGCACCTTCTCCATAAAGTCGAGGCGGGCAGTACTTAAAATCCAAATTATGGGATAGAAAACAACGATGGGCTCCTGCAATCCACTTTGAGGTCGTATTGACAAATATGAAAACTATTTCCTAACTTGAGATTTCATGTTGGCCCTCCAAAATGCCAAATGACCAATAAACTAGTTGGTGGTGTCTTGTTTCTTGGACAACCAAGATACAAGATTGCTTCCAATAAAAATATTGAATGCACTAGTGGACTTTTCTATCCACCTTGTCACTTGCAAAATCCCAGTCCAAGTAGGCAAATATGATAGATCTTCACTTCTGTAAAACAACCCATAATCCAGTGTGGAACCTACATATATCAAGATCCTTTGGTCGCTTCTTCGGAGATCCTGCAGTATCTGCGCATAAGTAATATATCCAAAAATGCGTAGGTTTCATAATGATCATGGTTTGGAAGCCTGTCCAAACTTTATAAGGTTGTTTTGTCTTAGAGAGCTTTAGTTGGACATTTGTTCTGATATATAGTTGCAGTGGAAACAACTTCAGCCCAGAAGAATTTCGAAAGTGTCACATGAAAAGTGCCAATTCGACTAAGGTTCTGTTCTTTTCTCTCAGCCAAGCCCATTCGACTAAGGTGAATACAAGGTAACAAAATTGCTGACTCAATGCCATTGTTAAGGCAATACTGCTTAAGTTGGTTGAGATGTACTCTCCCTCGTTGGTGGACCTCAGTGCTTTAATTCTTTTACTAGTTTTTCTTTTTTGCACGCTCATTAAATTGTCGAAAGATTTTTGAAAGCCTTTGAATTCTGCTTAATAAAATATACAGCTGTTCTTCTCGAATATTCGCCAATGAAGGTAATAAAATACTTTGCATCAAGCAGTGACAAAGTTTGCATGGGACCACATATATCTAACGAACAACGTCTAGAACATCTTTTGTTGCATGCCTATGACTTGAATTAAAAGGAATCCTAGTCTGTTTTCCAAGAATGCAACTTTGACAAACATGGAGGTCAACTTTTGGCTGGATAGTCGAGATCAAGTGCTAACAATTGTTTAGACATGCTCGACACAAATGTTTGATGCTATAGTAATGCTTTATTGACAAAAACAGAGGGGTTCAAGGCTTGACTATTGTCAGAATAACAATGCGCCAGTCTATATAGGTATCCATGCCTCTTGCCGAGTGCAAGGATCTTATTTGTCCTATCAATAATTCGGCATTGAATAGATTCAAACTCTACCATGTGACCTAAATTAGTGATTTTACTTACTAATAACAAATTTATAGAAAGTTTAGGTACATACAAAACTTTTGATAATATTTGAATTGATCATGCTGGAACATCAATCTTACAGTGTCTTCACCTTCGATAGTATGTGTACTACCATCGCCAAGATGAACAAATCTCTTTGTACTGTTAGGTGTGTAGGAGTGAAAATGCTCATGATGACTGGTGGTTATATGTTGAGTAGCTCCAGAATCTAGAAACCATGAATTATTAAATCGCACCTTTTGGTCTTTGACCATAAACGCTCCTTCGTCCATGTCGAGTTTGAGAAATAGAGATGATGCTATGACTACATTCGTCTGTTGACCTGGTTGTTTGCTGTTTTTGTTTGTAACACCCTGCAATCCTGGTTCTCATGATTAGTGCATTTGCAATACTTACAGAATATTTTCTTCTTCGACTATGGATTTGATTATTGCTCTTGGCTTTGTGTCAGCTTCTAATTTGATGCAGACTATTTAGAGATTTTCTTCTTCTGTCATTTTGAGCCTTTGTTGACATATGGAGCATGAGATGATGAAGTCGAAGAGGTGTCAATCACTACTACACCACCTCTCACCTCAATCACTCCTATTCCTCTACCTTCCACAGCCGCTTTGCTTCAACTCCACCCTCCATCACCATCACCTCATCCATTCCTCCTACATCTCTTGATTCTTTAGTTGTTTACTCTAGCTCCCCTCACCTACCATCAACCCCCAAAATCAGTTTGTCACCCACCACCCTTGCTCTTTTCAACCTCATCTAACTACACAACCTCCCACATCTTCGTCCATTCTTGACACCACCCTCCAATTTTCACACTTCCACCCGTTGCTTCGTTCGAACAGCCCCATTCACTCCCTCTGCACACTTTTGCCACTCCAATCATACCTCCTTTTGATTCATCCATTTCGAACTGACGAGTCCAACAAACCATTGGATGATGACCGCATTCGTGCAAACGGAGTACACCGCCTCACCTCAGCATGTTGATGATTTCACCGCACCTGACGACATGATGGCATAGAAAAATTCTTTATAGAAGAGCGAACATGACAATAGTGCATTACCTGGGGTGGCACCTCAACAAGTCCCAGCAAGCAGCACCACATCGGTCGGGGCCACAAGACGTCACCTACAGGCCTACCAGACCTTGGAACATTACTCCAGGATTTGGTAGCGGCCAAATCAACCTTGGACGGTCGAGTAGTAGAATTGGAATCCAACAATACCAGGTTGCGAGCAGAGCTCACACAGCTCCAACAAGACCTACAGGTAGCACTCCAGCATGAGCAGGGCAAAGAAGGACCGAGTCCTGAAGCTGAATCGAATGAAGGATAGCCTTCAAACGATATATCAAAGAGCTCAGCGGCGAACTCCTCTACCAAGGTCCAAGAAGCTCAATAGCAAGAGCAACAATAGCTAGCCTCGCTCCAAGCCCAACTATTGGTGGTTGAAACTGAAAATCAAATGTCTGGGAGCGAGAGGTCCACACCTTACAACAGGGAAAAGACTTCTTGGCTAGCCTCAGCCGATTTCCCACCAACGGACCTCTCAACCAACACGAGGCGGATTTTCTAATGCAGCAGGGAATCCATACAGGCAAACGTTGGATGTCTACCAAGGTTAATTTTGACAATTATTGTCGCAGCGCACAAAGGCTGCTCTCAAGGCTTACCATCAGTAACCAACGCGGCCCCGGTGGTAATTCCCAACCGAGTCCCGGTGGTAGTTCCAATGCCACCCACATTAGAAGCTGCATAGGCTAGTTCCGACCAAGATCAAGGATCAGTGGGGTTGACATTCAAGACCAAGGCCAAGACCAAAACCTCGACGCAAGCCAAGATATGGGAAAGAGTCCAGGAAGAACAAGGGAGGAACAACAAGTGCCTCCCAGGGCTCTCGATCAATATCCGCTAGCCGTGCATTCCGCAAACCAAAAAACATGGAAAACAAAATCAAGGAGTTCTTATTCAGTTTTCACATGAATCCTCATGCGGCGGCTGGAAGATATCCTTCTTTGTGAAAGATATCGAAGGCAATGAGATTGTGTGTATTCCAACATTGTGTCCGCATACCTGCATGGTGACAACGCACCTTCAAAAAAGATACGTCGACCATCAGAGCTTACGTGACCGATCTGAGGCAGCTGCAGGTTAATCGCATTTTGTCCCTATTCCATGATGACATAAATGGGTGGAATCTGGAATCCCTTTGGACCAGATCACCATCCAAACATTAAACTGGCCAAAAGATCTTCTCATAAGCACGGGTGGGGTACGGTCGTAGACGCCGAATGGGGCTCTAGGTCCAATTTTCAAAAATATATTCACATGCCACAATCCAATAGTCCACGTGGTAGCCGAATTCGCCCGGGACTTAGATTTTTGCTGGGCGTGCCCCACCGGATGGGACAACTTTTTGCCACCACCATTCTTTGATCCTAATATAGCTCTGCATCAACAAAAATGGAAGACCAACTTCTAGTGGCCCGAGTGTATTATAGAGTGCAATGTTAGGCCACCCATGGCCCCACAAATCTCAGACCTGGAAGCCCAATTTTGGATTGAGGGTGTCCCATAAGGTCTTTTTTCCACCAAAAATTCAACATAGGTTGGCACGCGTCAAATATATGGATGATGTCAACCGGTTTCCTAACAAAGCACTGCCGTAGAACCCGAGGCCAATACTAAGCATCATAGTGCCAAGGGACCCGGCACTACTTCAAGTCAGAGGCCCTGTTGTGGGCATTTCAGGCACATAAATAAAAATGTCCAGAAGTAGAAATAAGTTGCGAGGGTTGTGGCATCATGTGAGCATAAGCCCATAGCCCAATGAGCACTTGTAAAAGAATGTATTTTAAATAAGCTAGACTTTGGGACCATGTAATTAAAATAATGTTAAAAAGTGCCAAAGTTTAAGCTAATTAAGCTTGCTAAGTTTGTTAAGTAGTCAAAAGTCAAATGGTAGTAGGTGGGGTGTGCTTCTTTGTGCACCATAGATTAGAATGTGTTTCTTTTAAAGGGTAAGGATTTCAATCCTACCTTCTTGAAGTAGCCAATAGAAACCAAGGGGCAAGGGCCTCCCGAAAGATAGAAAGACACCTCCTGTAACTCATTTCACATGCTAATAGAGAAGAGGAAACTCTACCATTTTGGAGATCCGAGCATCCTCATTGTGCTATTGCCTTGTGTCTTATGCTATTTGCTTCTAGTTGCTATTTCTCCTTGTTTGCTTTTCATTGTTTATGATAGTTTAAACTTCTCCATTTGATGCATGCAATAGCTAATGAGTCTCTCTCTCCTCTCTCTCTCTCTCTCTCTCTCTCTCTCTCTCTCTCTCTCTCTCTCTCTCTCTCTCTCTCTCCTCTCTCTCTCTCTCTCTCTCTCTCTCTCTCTCTCTCTCTCTCTCTCTCTCTCTCTCTCTCTCTCTCTCTCTCTCTCTCTCTCTCTCTCATCTCTCTCTCTCTCTCTCTCTCTCTCTCTCTCTCTCTCTCTCTCTCTCTCTCTCTCTCTCTCTCTCTCTCTCTCTCTCTCTCTCTCTCTCATCTCCCTTCACCTCTATCTATGATATGTATGTGGTTAGTGCTAGTTTGGGGCTAGAGTTAGTTTGTGTAGAAAGCAACTATGTAAGCAACTAATCATTAGTTAGATCCCTTATCCTTGTGTTCTAACCCTTTTGACAGGCAGCTCACCATCTATTGCTACCACCCTACAATATTTTCACTAAAGCATTAAGCCTGGATGCACACAAAGGTTTGTGCAAAACTAAGTTTGAAGGTCAAAGCATTCATGGATTCAGATTAAGGGGGGGTGTTGGATTATTCTACTATCAGGAGTGATTCAACTGAATAATCGATCTTTAATCTTCATCCACTTTTATCCAGTTTTGCAATTATATTCATGTTTCTACACAATCTGCAGAAATACTCAAAAATTGCTTAACAAGTGGCTTCGACATATCGTACATCATCTGACATATCGACGACGTCGACGAAAGTCAAAGACGTCGACCATGTTGATGAACGACAGTTATTGTTCCGCCTGATATGAAGCTAAAGACTTGCCCTAACTGCTTCGCAAGTAAATTTCTAGGAGGTCCTAACTGGATGGATGTCATCACATTACGGCTAATTACCAATTGTGATTGCGACCTGATTAGTTGTCATGTTGGATATGTGTTAATTGTTTCAGTATAAGTACCTGGTCATCAAATTCAGTCTCTAACTCTAGCTCAGCTCTTTAGCTCAGTTTCTCTTTTAGAGTTCTATTAGAGTATTGTTATTCACGCTTACTGCTTATTAGAGTGAGTGCATCAGATAGAGTTTTCAGTTACTCAAAATATGCAGCTTTGTCCATTATCATTTACCCAATGCTTTTCACCTATGCCCTCTGTATAGATTTCATCGTCTCGGCCTTCGAGACATGGGATGACGTCAAATCTAGATTCTATATCCCATACCATGGAACCACGCACGCGAGCGCGTGTGAACCAAGCATCCCTAGCTACCATTGGAATAGTTTTCGGTGTTCTTTGATATTAAGCAAGATGTAGTTCGTTGGTTACATCCAGTTGGAATCTAGTTGCACCATAGATGGATAGATTCTTAGGAAGAGAGGAGATATCAGTGGGTAATAAATATTTGTTGGAAATCATATGGTAAAGAGTATAGGATTATGACGGAGCTATCTTACTTGATATGCTATGGATCATTGGTGAGTTGATCATCACGATAATGAATCTTTTACTAATTTGCTTTGATTTTGAATGGTATGATGGATATGTTGATGAGGTAGGTTTCTTACTTTGAAATCTAGACATTGGTCAAATCAAAGTTGGCAACGTCAAAAGCATGGGAAGGTTGAATCTGCATGGATACATGAGTGAAGTAGAGCTTATGATGAGGTTTGTGTACATTCTTTCATTGAGTCCTTAGTAAACTATCATGCTTGGTGCATGGAGAATGAATACTATAATTAGTGTACAACTGATTAGATTCACAATGTATCTAGTTTATTGTATTATTTGTAGTAACCAAGACTTACCCACTATCGACTTATCTATCGAGCACTCATCTCCTAATTGGCTACTTGGAATAGCCGGATAGCCACATTGAAATGGAACTTAGCCTATAGTATTTTTAGATGACTTTTTGCGATGCTCACTGTCCTGGGTTCATCAGTAGTTTTGACTCATACTAGGCAAACAACACTTGTCGAGCCATTCAATTTGGTTCTTGTGCTATATGTACAATATTTTCTTATTATTCATTAACTTTCAAATCATCTTTGAGAGCCTGAGGTGCCTGAGCTATTGTGATTGTGTTTGTGATTTGCATACCACACTAGATCCTCATTTATTTAACAATCAAAGCCACATGCATTCACATTATTACTGTTATTACATATTTGTTTCAATTGATTAGAGAGCAGCTACTTGCTTTTTGCTTGCCCATGAAATTATTGCACTAAGAACCAAGTAAAGGTGTGTGACCTACGATAAAATTTTGTTTTAAATCACCAATGTGATTTACATCACATGAGCCCTTAAGATTTAGATTAACATGTGTTTCACATTAGAATATTCATATCATACTTGCAATTTCTAATGAGCATTCACTATTTATATTCAACAAATACAAGAAAAATTGACACTACCCAACCAATGCTTCATGTAAAACATGGCCCGAAAACCCACCAAAACTTGGTTAATACTCGTCAATAACAAATTGATACCAATCAAATCCGTGTATTGCAATTTTTTAACAAATTTAAAATAGACCAAGTATTAATATGATGAGGTATATGAGTTGTAGACTGGTATAAATAGAGCTGGCATCACAAAGATGATGATACTACCCAATTATCAACACAAATACAAATTGCAAAAAGTACCTTTTTTTTAAAGATAACATGTAGATTTTGAAGGGTCTAACCTTTTTTCACATGCAATTGGATTAGAAAAGCCAACATTTGTTGCTACCCATCAATAAATTTGGTACACTCAACCAGAGATATATACACAATTAAAATTTGAGATTTAAAAAAAAACTTTCTAAAATTACTATTATTTTGTTACCAAGACAAATTCTTAAAATATTCCAAGCCAGAATATTAATATGAGTATTAAGATAGTTATTAATAGGGGAATCCAATTCTAGACCTTAGTATCACAAAATTCTATACCAACCAATATGTTCTATGATATCATTGTTGATCCCAACCAAGCACCTATATAAAATAGTAAGAGTTTTTTTCTTTGATATCAATAGAGTAATAGATTTTTTTAATATCTCAAATTTAAATAGGTTAGTATTTTTGTTAGAGTGGCCCAGATACATTGACCAACTCCAAATCCATTGCATATTGAATGTGAAAAAAGGCCAATTTCTTTAAATTTTACATACTACCTTTTAAAAACAATTTATTTTAGCAATTTATAGATATTCATACCCAACTTGATAACAAATTGGTGTTGTCCTTGCAATACAGACCTAGTTTATACCAATCTACAACCCATATAACTCATTGATACCTTGCAATATGAAATTTGTCCAAAACTTGCACTACTCAAACTCAACTAGTATCAAAAATTTTGATAAATGCCCAACATTGATGTGCACCCTACATCACAAAGTGCATTGACCAAGTGAAGTGCATGTTGCTCACTTAACACAAATTGTACAAGTCTTTAATTTTAATACTACAAAATTCTCCATTTAAAACTTTTGAAATGTGTCTACATAAATTCCCTTTGAAACCATTAGCTAAATTGTTCAAAATTAAGCACATATGTAAAGCAATAATGGCACACATATAGTTTCACAAACTTTTGTAGCATATGAATTCATATGAAAAGAATTAGTTGATTCACATCCTCCCAAATGCAATGCATAGAACAAGCAAATTTCTTGTCATTTTTGTTAAGTACAACAAGACTCAAAAGTGATTGAGTATAATCATGTATAGAAAAGTAGCTTGCATATACCCCCCTGCATCAAAGCGTAGAGCTTTGATTCTTCTCTGGGTCGATTATTCTGACGATGCCTTGAACTACAAAAAGTGGTACCATTGCAAAACATGGCATAAGGCAACAATATTGGAAACTATTGCCACAAAATTTGTCAAATAAATCTAAAATGGACAATTATCGATGACAATGTTGTCAAAAAGAGATGATCAATTACATTGATTAAACACATAACATCAATGTACCAGAAGGAAAATTAAATGTCTAGTAAATCCTATTTATTCAATTTTGTTAAGATAACACAAATTTGCTTTTATTCAAAATCTTGCAATCTTACAATAACTAAAAATGACAAATTTTTAAGATCTTTTGCATAGGAAATACCAAATTCCACCTTGTGATTATACCATGTTCATGTCCTAACTTTTTTGGAAAATTCATAAAAGTTAACACCATATTTACTAATAACATCAAAGCCTAATAAATGAAAAAAAATTACACAACATAAAAGAACAAAATAAAATCTATCCAAGATATTAAGGGGTGCACCAACACTGTATCAATGCCATTTTTCTAATGAGATTTCTGCATACCAAATCGAGATTATTTGGAGCTATATCAATGCAAGACATGTAAAGTGCTTAGTTAACCAATCTCTCAATACCCCTCTCATGCATTTCTCACACACTAATGATTTGATTATTAACTTAACAGTATCTTTTTTCAGCATAGGATTAATGTGAGCAGCAAATAAGTCTCGTACACTACACATTGATAACATCTTAAATGATTGGAGTCCTAGTGAAAGGAAGTCGAAACCAACTCACTACGTACTAAAGGATATCTATTAAGCCTGATTTGTGAAAGAGCAAACTCACAATCCTACTATCATAATTTTTATCCCCTCTGCAGAAAAGTCTGAGTGTATCAGATTCCATTATAAATAATATTAATAATGAAGCTTATATCAAACTCATACAAAGGTTGCTCTGAAACTTATTGTGATTGCTAAAAGCACTAATCCATGTTAGGGCAAGACAATCAATCTGGTATGAAGATCTTTGATAGGAATTATCCAGGCTGATATAATCCATGGAGATATAGACGTAACATGTTTCAACTCATAAGTGCGGAAAACATCAGATCTGCCAACGGATCTGTCTTCGAACTCTTCTGATAAATGTCTAATTGTCTCCACGTATGAGGTGAAAAGACTTCTTTCAAAGATATCAACATCCTGAAACGACCTACAACAGGATCTATTTGTTTTAAATTGACTATGCTGTGGAGGGAAAATACAGCTACACCTCAACTTAACAAAATCTTCTCGCCACATTCTCTTATGAATTCAAAAGTAGGTAAGGGCTTAATGATGTATTGCAATTATTCTTATGATTTTTCATGTTTAAAACCACAGGCAATGCCAAGGATGCCCGTGCAAGTAGAGATAATAAATTCGAATGCTAAATCAGAAACTCGGGGAGTGAGTAGCATACTCTCGTACATCAACCTGTCCTGCGAGACCTTGTGCGTGCACGATTCGGCTCTACCAATTTTTTTACAGCAAGGCAGCTGTTAGAAAGAATAGGTCTAGGTTCACAAAGAGTTCTGGGCAATAGCTTGACATAACTCTTCCTCGTTAAAAAGTGCGCGGTGAAAGCTCCCTGCTCTAAGAGTAAGACTTAGTGGACAAGTTGGCCTGCTCTGACGAAGTAGATTTCTAGACGTCAGAAATAAAGCAGCAGTGATTTGGCTCATTTCAGCTATTGACGTCCGAGAATGAGGCTTTGGAGCGTATCTAGGAGCTTTAGGTGTCCTTGGATACCCTGCAGGACATTTGTGGCCTTGAGCTTTACTGCATATGACATCCACCCGTAAATGAGATTTGTAACAACAGGTATGTAAGCGATACGGAAAAGAACCAATGACAAATTTTCTTTTCACGCATTTGTTTTCTAACTAAGAAGTAATGTAAGACAATACTTTCAAATGTTCCTTTCCACAACAAATGAAACTTCTATGACAGTCGAGTTCTTTTGTGCAAGGCAACTAATTTTTTAAACATATGATTTCAAACCAATATTTATGATTACGACAATTCTGTAATCAAGATCTGGTCCCAATATATTATGCTGAATTCTTGTCAGAAGCAGAATTGTGCATAAATCGAACCTCAAAAAGGGCAAATGGTTGGACCGAGAAGCTAGTGACGGAAAATTTTCAATTGTCTGGAATAACCAACGCTTACGGCCTGGTGTTGTATAATTGAAGTGAGATTGTTTGGCGATGATAACCTGTGTAACCGACACGATGTTAGATGTTTTCCAATTTTGACAACTTTAAAGTAGATTTCCATTCCAATGGCTGTACCGTGTTATGGAATGATCCAATTTGCGAGTGGAGTCCATTAAAGCGAACAACATTCTTCTTTTAACTGATGACACAATAGATCAACGACCTAGCAAACTCACCGATTGGCGAAGACGTTTGCAAGTATGGAATACGGGCCTTAGTTGATCGTGTTGAAGCTTACAAATGATACGAACCTGCAATACCGCTCTAGACTTAAGAATGGCCTAAACATTTTACGCTACTCAAAGAATTTCACAACTTCTTAAAAAAACGAATAATGTAAACCACTACATGGAAACAGCGGCACATGCGCATAAAAAATCGTCCGTACCAAAAGCTCTAAAGGTAGTGACTCCAGCAATGATTCCTGAGCACTAGTCGATGTGTCAGATCGAGTTATTCCCACATATTCACTTGCAACAGGGGATTCTGCTGCTTTAGGAGCTAACAGCTTCTTTCTCTGAAGACAAGCAGGCCCGAAAGCTCGGGTACAGATTCGAGATGGGATATCGGATGAAATGGTACCTTGTTCCGTGTTATTCAGAGGAACGATCGGCTCCACAGCAACAGAGGCATTAATAGATCTCGTGCTCCTTTTACGTGTTGCAATGTAAGATACTCGGGCACTTCTTTGAGCATCCCGATATTTTGCAAGAGCTCCTGGCTTCAGATAGCTATACGGAATGTGCCGGTATTTCTTAGCGATGTGATTCTTCTTTTCTTGATAAGCGTACGTTTTGAATGCCTTCGAACGTCTCTGCTTCAAAAGCTTTATTACGTCGCAACTTTTGAGGTTTGATTGAATCGGTTCTCGATCTCTTTGAAGCTGCAACATATCTATGGAATCTGCAACTTCACTCGCAGATTCTTCAATAGCAATGTCTTGCAGAAACTCTTGCTTGCGAGGAAGAGCATCTTGGCAGTTCAGATCTTCTGGAAACAATGCCATTATATTAATCTAATGAAATTTGCAAATATGTAAGCATCTATCTTCTGCTGTATCTAAGTCAATACAGTATGCTGGTTTATTTGATCACCACCATATTTGCTCACACAAACCCTCATTTTCCGATCTCGAAAGTGGCAACGAATCAGTTGATCTACAATTAAATTTCACAAAACAGCTTCTCGGAGCAGTGTCCAATGCCTTACCACAAGAGCTTCCCCAGGTCTTCCACTGCCACGAAATATATTCTTCCTATTTGGCATTCAATACACGATCGGCCAGAAGAATTAGCTTCAAAGATGGGCAAATATGTTCATTGCCGAGGGATCATCCACCACCATTTTGAGAGAAGAAGGAGAAGCAAAATGTTTTTGTGCTGATGCAGCCACAGGAAAGGTAAAGAGGAGGGAAAAAACGAGGAGCAATTTCAAAACTGCGGATTGAAGGGCGGGAAAAAGCGATTCCACTTCACAAGTCAACGTGAAGACTCAAGAGCTAAGAGCAACCGGTCTAAAGGTTATAATCAAATGGGGCAGCTCATGCATTATCACCTGTCAATGCCATTTTGAAGTGTAAAATAAAAGCATGTTTTTCAAATGCAAAAAGCATCTTCCAATAAAAAATCACCAATATGTTATGCAAAAGACTTTCACCAAATAAGATCCTCTTATGCATGCCACTTCTTTTTTTTTTTAAGGCTTAATTGCACTATCATATATTCACAAATATACAAGTACAAAAAACGGCATCCATGGCCAAAAACACAGAGAGTGCATCAATAATGTTTCAAGCCCTCAGGGCAGTCCACCTAGCCTACCACGCAGGGTAGCAAACAGAAATCAATTGTAAGTAGTACTAAAAAAGAACATAGACAGTCGAATACATGCCGCCGCAGACAAAGAGGGGAGGTCCTCCTCAAAAACTTGCAGATTCCTAACCGTCCAGATCTTCCATAACGTCGCTAGCCTGCACACATGCCAGAATGTAAGAGTAGAAGAACCTGTTAGCAAGGAATCCCCCAGGAGAATGCTGCCAGTGTCCAGAGAGAAAGTGAGACCCCACCACGAGAAGATGTGACTCAGCTCCAGCCAAAGATGATGATGACAGTAAAAGAACAAATGCTCCACTATTTCTTCAGCCAGCTGACAGAGCAGGCAAAGCCGATCAACAAGGAAGGGCCATTTAGACAACATGGGGAGGGATTTGGTGAGGATGCAAAAGGCCAGGGACCTCAGCTTGCCTACTGGCAGCGAACGGGCGGTATTGAGGCGACGGCGCCAATGAAGCGGAGAATTAGAGGCCGTCCAAAGGCCCCGTTTAGGTAATCCAGGAAAAGGGAGGGAAATTGTCGGCGGTGCAAGGAGGGGTAATCAAAGAGGGACGGAGAAAGGGTAGGGTTCCACCCGGACAGATCGAAGGGCGAAACCGATAAAATGTGAATCAGAATAGCACAAGAGGCGGCCAAGAATATCAGGCTAGTTTTCGAGGAGGAGAGAATAGGGGCAGGGAGGACTTGACAAGGAGGGACGTGGACCAGCTGGGCCAGAGACAACAGGCCTTTGGTGGCTAGAGAGAGACAAAGACAAGGATGAGAACGGAAGAGGGGCTGTGCATTAGGCAGAAAGAGAGACGAAGTCCAAATGGACTCGGAGGAAGGAAGGGTGGAGTCATCCCTCCAGGAAAATAAGGAACACAGGTGAAGCAAAAGATGCGCCAGATTGGTCAAAACAAAAGGGCCTTTCAACTTAGCAACCAAAAGCAAGAATGCCTAAAAGACTAGGAGGAGGGCGAAGCAGAGGAGCCGAAAAAGCCATAAAGGAAAGGAGAAGCGCATGCCAGTGCTGAGAAGGGAGAGCAAGGGACAAAAGTCGGCGGAGGACCAGAGAACGACTTTTCATAGCCGAGTCAGGAATACCAAGGCCTCCATCCCGGGTAGGCGCACACCGACCAGGGGAGAAGAGGGCGCTTCCCTGCCCAGAGGAAATGGCGGAGGGCCTTAGCAAGAGAGTCGTGCAAGACACGGGTGGAGATGAAGATAGAAGTGAAAAAGATCGGCAGGGCATAAAGGATATGGCGGACCACTAAAACCCAAGAAGGAAAGGACATAAAGCGAGGGTCCCAAGCGGTGAGCTTGTCCGAAAAAGAACGAAGAAACCATTGAGAGCGTTGGGCGGAAGACAGATGTATACCAAAAGGAATGCCTAGAAGCCGGGTGATCGTACCGTGAGGAACAATGCGGCTTGATCCTTGGACTTTCAAAATGTTGTTTAGTCTTTAGTTTCTTGTTTCTTGTTTTTCATTTCTGTCAATCTGAGAATCTTGTTGTTTTCTTAATGTTTTGCTAGTAGATAGAAGTATGAATTGAATGGAAGTCATCAACATTGCACGCTTATCTTTACATGAATGTTTAGGCTTGCATGGTCTTGATCTTGTGAGTGCAATTGGAGTGAACGCGATCTGAGTAATCCGCTGAGAATACTACAACTAACCGCATCTTTCTACCTAATCTGGCATTGTAATAAGAAGATCACATTGAGAGAGCCAACCACCTGGTAACGAAAAGACACCCTGTAACCAGAGATCAGGAAATGAGAAAACCACAAGAGATCGCTTCATAGATTCTATCAGTGATAGAATCTGTGAACAGGCTACCAGTGCCTACATTCCAGTGATGGGAGACATACCTACAATATCACCTGTAAGTCGCTTCTCAACCTATCTATAAACTCTTGGTTATTTATACTGCTATCAAACCCGGGACCCTGCACGGGATGATTGCGCCTTCACGAAACATGGTTCCCTTCTTTAAACCTCTCCAGTGAGAGGCACTAACATACGTTTTGGGTTTGTTTGACTTTTATGTTCGTGAACTAAAAACCGTGAGGCTTGGCTCCCCTGCTGCTTTGCCAGGCGTACATGATGCTGCTCTTGATCCCACAAAAATTCTGAAGACTGCCTGAGATAAATCTCTTATAGCATATCATGTTCCGAAGAAATTTGATTTTGCTTGGCCACCCCATCTCTAGTGGAGTGCCAAGGTCGTCCTCAACTAAGGGAACCCATGCGAAAGCCAAAATCAAATCCAAGAGATTTGTTCTGTAGAAGCCCTTTCCAATTTTACGAGCTACTTATTACTTATCATTTCACAAACACGTCGCTCAGAGATTTTAAGTACAAGCCAGTGAAAAAGACATGCCTACAGATTTCCAAAGTATTGAATGAACTTGTTGTTGGACTTGCTGGGAGTGGGCTGGCCATCATCCTTTTCTTTGCTTCTCAGATGCTTAAATTAAATTCCACTTTTGATAATGGCAAGGTTACCGCATTATTGCATGGCATCTCCCTCATATGGTTGTCTACAACAATTCAAAATGTCAAAACCCTGATATTAAAATTTTGTTATGGCAATAGGATTCCTGCAGAGGACCAAATACGTGGTCTTCATAGAGAAATGAAGAATCTCTCTATAAAATCATTGACAATAACAGGTCTGTCTATAAGTGGCTATGTGAAATAGCTCTGAATTGACAATTTTGGTAGAGATTAGGTGAACTGGCCTAGTTGCCTTTGTGGCAAAAATTGCTTTTTAAACTGGAACTCAATGATGCATAGTTGTGAGGAAGTTTTATAGTTGTTAGTGACTTTGCAAATGAGTTGTATGCAATGAAACTAGGAACATGTACAAGTCTGGAGGTTGTACAGATTCTTATTTAGCAAGTATGAGCTCCCATTCGTTCATAACAGCTCTAATGTAGTAGGATGGATGCACATAGCGTACCAATACAAAGATGTTGTAACAGAAACGCATCATTAACAAAGGTCTCTACTTTGTTATCTGTTGTGAAGTTTTGTGCAAACTAGATTGTTAAGTCATCTATATTTGTTGGGTCTTTCATTCTCTCGACTTGGGTAATGTTGTCAGAAAATCTATTAGAGAAAGTGTTTGTGGTTCAGACAACATTAAAATATGGCTTAAAAGATCATCACAGATGACCTGCACAAAGGCCGTCAGGATGCCCGACAACTTGGGTCGTTAATTTTTGCAGCCATTGCATGCTCTTACTCCTATTCGTTGTACAGGAATTGATAATTTCATTTGTATTGCCAGTCATCCAAACCCAGGCAGCTCAATCTAGAGATGGTTGCTTGAAGATCCTCTCTTCTTCAACTGCGGGAATTTCCATTTTCTGGGCCTTTTTTGGAGCTCAAAATGGACCCTCTATCCTGTTAGAAATCAATGATAAACTTCATTGTTATACTTCATGATTACATTTTACATTGTACTTTATTATTGACAACTATTACTAGTTGTAACTAGTCGTAGGATAGTTTAGTAGTCTACTCTTAGGTTTTCTCTCTCTATCAAGGTTCAGGGTTTATATGTACATTTTACATTCAGTATGAAGTTAGTGTGATTGAGTGATATTGCGTGTTTTTCCTCCGCCTCCTTGTTTGGTGATTGCTTATGGTGAATACTTGATGTTGCATATCTAATTATTGACATGGTATCAGAGCTATGATAGTCCTACGTGTCTGATCAGTGGATACAGCTTGTCACAGGCTCCGCAATGAAGTGAGAAAGTCCTTCACAGGAGGTGAAAGCTTGGAGAGACAAAAACGGCTGGAAGAAATCTTTCTTGGTGTATTTTGTAGGTTTTGGAGCTCACAATTATTAGTGGGAAACGAACACACAATCCCGGAGGCATCGAATAGGCCAGGGCAGTATTAGACAGATTGAAAATCTGTTGAGTATGAAAAGTTTTACAATTATTTTTAGTCTTTGTGAAAAGTGTCATTTATCAGAGAATTGTGCCAAGAAATCTCTCATTTGTTTGTTTGGGGTATTGCAAATCACACCAGACAGTGTCTAGTACTGCCATTCAGAGCTTTGAGGCTTCATACCCTTCACATTATTGATATCTGTCACGGTTTGAACGATCACTCGTTTCAAAATCTTTGCAAAGAGGAGGCGGCATAGCCGCTGCACCGACGTAAGAAATCTAGAATATTTCCTCTGAAAGTTTTTATATTCTCTCTATTTTTTATATCGGTACCAATATCGGATCCAAGCGCGCTAGCTGAAGAGAAATCCGAACAGTCGTACATCCGCGCTCCAGTCCGATATTGCATGTCCGTACCGATATCGGATCCAAGCACACGAGCTTAAGAGAATCCTGAGCAGTTGTACATTCGCGCTTCAGTCCATTTCTCATGCCCCAATATCGGACCCACACGCACAAGTTAAAAAGGATCTTGAGCAGCCGTACATCTACGCTCCATTCCGATATCAGGTGTATAACCAGAAAAATATACAATTCTGTGGTGTGATAAATTACTTGATCCGGACTCATCTGTTCAGCAATGGCAACTCTAAGTGAGAGTGTCCTTAATGAGTCAAGCAAATTAGGAGGAGCCGGTAACTATGCAGTTTGAAAATTCAAACTGAAAAATATTTTGATGGAAAAGGAGCTATGAGAGATTGTGACAGGTGAAGAGACAAGGCCAATGATTGAAGAAGATCAGAGGACATTTGACAGGAGAAAACAAAAAGCACAAACTGTCACATTTCAGATTCAGAAGGACCAAAAGAAGCATGGGATACATTGAAGGCATTGTTTGAGACCACATTCTTGATTGCTATTCTTGATGACGAAGCTGCACACATTGCGGATGGATGATGGAGCAACTATTGTTGATCACCTACTGAAAATCAAAGAGATTCGTGATCAATTAGCAGCAGTTGGAGAGCAAGTTCTAGATCGTGAGATTATGCAATTGACATTGAATAGTTTGAGTGAGTCACATCAAATGTTTGTGACAAGTATAGCCACACGGGAAATCTTCCAACCTATGAAGAGTTAGGTGGATTGCTTTTCCAGGAAGAACAACGTCAAGAGAACTTGAGTCATTGCAATAGGGGATTTGATCAAGCTCTTGCAATGAGAGCACGTGGTGGCAGACGTGGAAGACACCAATCAAGAGGTGGAAACTCAAATCATAGATCGTTCCAACAATATCCAATGATGGCCCAAATCGAGGCAATTGGAATCAAGGCTGAGGTCAAGGATGTGGCTATTCCAGGCAAAATAAACCTGGAAATTGTAGGTACTACAACAAACCTGGCCATTGGGAGCGTGAATGCTTCAAGAAACAAAAGGAGATAGAACAAAGAAAAGGCAAATGGCAAGCGAGCAATTATGCTGATCAACATCAGTTTGATGATGATTATTATGAAGACAATTATGTTGATCAACATTAATACGATGATGATCAATATGAAGATGATACAGGTGAGAGTTCAAACTTGTTCATTACAGCATTAATGGCAGATAGTGGTGCGTCCAAGCACATGACTTCAAGGAAGGAGTGGTTTTTAGAACTCAAGAAAACTCACAATGGTAATGAATTTGGACAAGTCGATGGCAAATTGCTATCTATTAAAGGAGTTGGAGTGGTACTAGTGAAGTTAGCTAGCGGGAAGATAAAGCAGATAAGCAATGTGCAATATGTATCTAGCTTAGCTAACAATCTACTATATGTTGGGATGATGGCTGATCAACAACTGAAGGTTGAGTTTGACAGCGACAAATGTCTTGTCAAAGACATCAAGAATCACTACAAAGTGATTGCTACAGGATCTAGAGTCAACGGGAATCGACTCTACAAATTGAATGCGAGATATTTTGCTCAAGCTATGTTAAGCATTGTTGATAGTCGAAGTGATCTTTGGCATCAACGATTTGGTCATATTAGTGCTCAAAGTTTACAGATTCTCAAAAGAGGTAATCTAGTTATTGGATTGCCTGATATTTCTTTTGAAGGAAAAATTTGTGAAGGTTGCATTTTGGGAAAAACAACACAGAGAGAGGTTTCCCAAAAGGGGAGCAAGGAGAGCCAGTGGCATCCTAGATCTTGTCCACAACGATCTATGTGGACCTATGCAGACTAGATCTCTTAGTGGCTACTATATTCATTGATGATTATAGCAGATGCATTTGGATTTATCTCATAAGCAAGAAATCAGATGCTTTTACTAAGTTCAGGAAGTTCAAGGCATTAGTTGAAAAGCAAACAGGATGTTGCATCAAGACTCTGAGATTTGATGGAGGTGGTGAGTATTTTTTGACAGAATTTATTGATTTCTACAAAGATCAAGGGATCAAGAGGTAGACTACAACACCTTATTCACCACAACAAAATGGAGTTGCATAATGAAAGAACAAATCTATTGTTGAGATGGCCAGGGCGATGCTCAAAAGCAAGGGTCTACCAAACACCTTTTGGGTAGAAGCTTGTAGCACAGCTACACACATCTTGAATCGGTGTCCTACAAAATCAGTGGAAGGTAAGACACCTTATGAAGCTATTACTGGAAAGAAGCCTAATATTTCTCATATGAGAGTATCTGGTTGTGATGCTTATGCTCATATTCCTGATGAGAAATTAAGAAAATTGGATGCCAAAGCTATCAAGTGTATTTCCTTGGATATGATGAGAAGGCCAAGGCATACAGGATGTATGACACAAATGCACAGAAGCTTGTGATTTCTAGGGATGCTACATTTGATGAGATGGGCCGAGATGAACAATTTGAAATAATCATTGAACCTTTTTATGAGGGAGCGAAAGCACAGGTTAAGAAGGAAGTGGATTTTGATATGAAAAATCCAATGAATAAAGGCGAGCCTAATGTTGAAATCCTCAAGAGAGTACCTAAATGGTACTTATCAGTCACAGATGATGCAAAGAAGAGAGATACTCCTGAATCTAGTGAGCAGGGAGAGCTTAGAAGATCAAGTAGAAATTGAAAACCTCCTACAAGATTAGAGATGAATCTAGCCCTGATGGGCTCCGTGCTCAAGGCTCAAGAACCAAAAACTTTTGATGAAGCAAAGGAGCACAAGGAATGGGGTGTGGCTATGGAAATAGAAATGGAAGCCATATCAAAAAATAGGACATGGAATTTGGTTGAGCTACCTGATGGTAAGAATCCTATCACTTGCAAATGGATTTATAAGATCAAATATGGATGGATGGGCAACTCAACAAGTAAAAAGCACGGTTGGTTGCAAAAGAATTTGAGCAGAAAGAAGGTATTGATTTTGAGGAAACCTTTGCACCCGTAGCTAAGATGGTAACTATACGTTCTGTCATTGGTATTTCTGCTTTCTATGGCTGGAAGATCCAGCAAATGGATGTTAAATCTGCTTTTCTTAATGGAGTGCTGGATGAAGAGGTGTACTTAGTACAACCTCAAGGATTTGTTGTGCCAAGGAGAGAGCACCCTGTTTGTAAGCTCAACAAAGCTATTTATGGATTGAAGCAAGCACCACGGGCATGGTACTCTTGCATTGATGAACACTTTAAGCGAAGGGGATGGTAAAGAGTGATGCTAATCCTTATCTTTACATTCTAAGGCAAGATTCAAATATAGTGTTCATTGTGTTGTACGTGGATGATTTGATTATTATAGGAAGCAATGAGAGCTTAATTGATGAAATCAAATCAGATATTTCCAATGCTTTTGACATGAGCAACCTTGGATTGATGCACTATTGTCTTGGCATTGAAGTATGGCAAAAGGAAAATGTAGTCTTCTTACACAAAGCAAATATGCACAAAATTTGCTTTATAACTTCAATATGCAGAATTGTAAGCCTTTGAGTACACCTATGGATGTCAACATGAAGCTTACTGCATATGATGAATCTGAGAGAGTGAATGCTTATTTGTACAGACAGCTGATGGGTAGTTTGATTTATTTGACACACACGCGACCTGATATTTCTTATGATGTTGGTGTTGTTAGCCAATTTATGCAAGATCCTAGTCAAGCACACTGGAAGTCTTCTAAATGTATTCTCAGATACATTCGAGGGACATTGAATTTTGGTTTGAAGTATGATCAGCCTGAAGCGCCAATATTGGTAGGATATACAGATGCTGATTGGGCTGGTAATATTGATGACAGGAGATCTACCAGTCGTCGTACAATCAGTTATGGTGCAGCTGCAGTTTCATGGAGCAGCAAAAAGCAATCTACAGTAGCCTTATCCTCGACGGAAGCTGAATATCGAGCACTCAGCAATGGTACACAAGAAGTGGTATGGTTACAAAGATTGCTTGTGGATTCAGGTCAACCATAGATGGATGCGACTACTATATCTTGCGACAATCAAAGCTGCATTCACCTTGCCAAAAATCTAGTTTTACATGCTCAAACCAATCACATCAAAATACATTATTATTTTGTTCGAGAGAAAATTCTTGGTGGAGCCATTGATCTTGTTTTCTGTAAATCTGAAGATCAAATGACAGATATTTTTACTAAGTCATTGGGTAGATGTAAATTTGAAAAGTTTTGTACTCTACTAGGAATAGAAGAATGTAATTTTATCATTGAGGGAGAGTGTTAGAAATCAATGATAAACTTCATTGTTACACTTCTTTATTACATTTTATGATGTACTTTATTATTGACATCTATTACTAGCTGTAACTAGTCGTAGGATAGTCTAGTAGTCTACTCTTAAGTTTTCTCTCTCTATCAAGGTTCAGGGTTTATATGTACATTTTACATTCAGTATGAAATTAGTGTGATTGAGTGATATTGCGTGTTTTTCCTGCGCCTTCTTGTTTGGTGATTGCTTATGGTGAATACTTGATGTTGCATATCTGATTATTGACATACCGTTTGAATCTTCAATTCCTTTCAATTCTGTGTCAATTACATGCTATCTAAATAAACAGTACACGCTAGGCACTACCTAGTACTATCGTGTATTTCATAGTACATTTGAATTGGTCTGAATTTTGAAAAATAGACTCTGGTCCCTAGTAGACTTCACAGTGGCATCTACATTACTGCACACAAACTTCATAGCCCCTTTTTCTGTTTTCTCACATTAATTGTATTGCCTGATTTCTACTTTATCTCACCACGCTGGTCAGGTGGAACTACAAATGCTTCCTCTTTTCATATCACTATAGAGCAATTTTCATGTATCCTCCAATTTTTATCTTTTATGCACATTTTAAGGCAATTGATGGTCACTCTGGTTTTCAATGACCTATGCATTATTGAATTAGTCCAATAGGTAGAATGATCTTCTACTCACTTGTGGCATATACAATCTTGCCCTATCTGATTCGGTAATGTTTGCATTTCGTGTGAACTGCAACAAGGTTCTGTAAGGTCCGAGGCAGAGAAAATACTCGACAAAAAAGATGAAGGACACCATTCCCTTTTCTACATGTCCAAATGAAATTGTCACGGACTCTAGTTTGGGGATTGCTACATTTTCATGGAACCGTAACCCTTATTTGATATTGGTGCATAAATATTCCAGCCTCAATGTCCTAACATTCCACAGTATTATTATGATGAAGCATTGTGCCCTTATCATTATCTCAAAAACATCTTCTGGATGAATCGCATTTATGTACTTATACTTTACTATGAAAAATATTGAAGATTAATCTGGATGATAAGGTGATATTGGGCGTGATTGACAATCTAAGCTAGATGAGCAAAGAATTTAAACAACTATAATAGAATCAGTGAGAAAGATTGTACATCCTACAAAATTGCAGTACCATTCCTAAATGTTGGTTCATGTGGGAGCGAGGGTGTGGTGGCGTTCAATCAATGACAAGGCCATAATAACAATGCACTAAAAAAAGCGAATCAACAAAAAAAAATGGACACATCTTTTGGGTTGAAGACTGGGGACATGATCTCACAAAGGCTGTTCTTTAGACAGAACTGATAAAATTAAAACCTGAGGGCCTAACTTAAATTCAGTCGCTAATTCTTGTTCGTCTTGGAGGCCATTATGAGCCATAGACTGCCTTATATTAGTAGATTTCAATAGCTTTGACGTTAGCAATTTATTGCTTTTAAAACATCTATAAAATTTGGAATTAGACTTAGGCAAAGTCTGACATCACAAATTTCAATAGAGAGAAAGATTAAGTCAAGAACATAGATATCACTGTCCAACAAGAACCTAGTTGAATAGACTGAAATCTTTTTACCTTTCCCAACTCATCTAATAACAGAGTCTCTATATTGGTTTCTCCAATTCCTTAAGTGTAACCCATTCATGTACAACCATGCCAAATTGTCTCCACTATCGAACTGGTAAGCTATCGGACTATCGGACTATTGACCGTCGAATGGTACCACTCGAAAACTGTTGGATGACGATTCAATAATCCGAAGCCTATGGACAAACTACTGAGCGCAGCGGAATGAGCCTTCTTTCCTATGCATGACTACGTCTATCAATAATTGAACAAAGTTATAATGACGGAAGTCACGTTCAATATTTTAGCAACTAACTTTGAAATTATTAGTACTAAAGTGATTTCGTAGCCAAACATTTTCAGAGTGCAAAGTGATGTATAGAATATTGCAGCATTGAAGTATTCAACAGATCAGACGAAATAATAAGAGATTTATCAATTACAAATTACTACAAAGAAGCATACATTTTGACATTATATTGAACACAATAAGAAGATAGATTGATTCAGTAAGTAGCATGTACAAATCAGATGATGAGAGCACAAAGCATTAGCGGATGAAACAGCCTACTCTAAGCTATCTCTAAGTAATTGAAAACTATGTTTGATGCACGTCCGCTAGTAAGCAGTAAGTGCTAATAGCATTACTCTAATAGAGCTCTGAAAAACTTTCTAGAGACTATATAAGTCTTTAATGATCAGCTATTTATACTAAAATAGTTCAAGCTTATCCGGTAGGATAGCTAATCATGTCGTAGATTGCAATTGGCAGTTAGTCGTAATGCATTGTCATCTATTCAGTTAGGACTTCCTAGAAATTTACTTGCTTTGGTCCGAACCTATTTTGAAACTTGGTTTTCCTCCATAATGAAAAACCTTACTATTTTTGTGACTAGATTCAATGTGTCTACTATTCAAATTTGAATCTTCTAAAACTCGTGTACTACACTTTCCCACACTTCCAAAAAGTGTTTACTCAAATGATTTTAGATTAATATAACTTTGAAAAGTCAAACTCTAAGTCTAATATGAAAATTGGCCTCAATTGCCAAATATACAGATATGACCAAAATAGCAAAACTAGTTGAAATTTCTCAAATTCCCTCTTCAACTAGTTTTAGCATAGACTTTGAGAACACTCCAAGTGAAGTCCTATGCTTCATGAACAAGTCCTTTCCCAATGATTTGGTGAAAATATTAGCTACACATTCCCTTGCAAACACACGTTGAAGATCCACCTCCTTTGCCAAGACTTGCTCCCACTCCCTCACAAAGTGATATGCCACCTCAATATGCTTGCTCTTAGCATGACAGATTTGATTGGTTGCCAACTTTTGGGCTGATAGGTTGTCACATAATATGATTGGGCTCTCTGAAAAATCTATCAAGTGAAGATCCTTGATCATCCTCTTGATCCATACCATTTCCTTTGTGCAATGTGTAAGTGCTTTGTACTCGGCCTCACTAGATGCCAACAACTTCCTTACCTTTCTCATCATATGTGAGCCTTGAAGGCATTTGTCTTTCCCTTGATATTTTCCTTGGCTTTTGACTTGATGAAGTTCCATCATCATCACCATCTAAAGTCGGATCCTTTACATTAACATCAAGAATGTTAGATCCATCCACAACATCATCACTTGAAGACACCTTTGGAATATTCCCCTCATCAAAAATGACATCTCTACCCATAATCACCTCATCAGTAGTAGGAATGTAAGCCTTGTAGTCTTTACTCACCTCACTATATCCAACAAATATAGCTTTCCTTGAAGGTGGATCCTCCTTTGTCCCCCAACCATCAAGAGTTATATTGACATAGCAAGTACATCCAGAAGTTTTAAGAAAGTCGACACTTGGCCTCCTCTTGAATAGCATCACAAAAGGTGTTCTTCCATCCAATATAGCACTCGGCCACCTATTGCATAGAAAGTTAGCACACAACAAAGCTTGATCCCAAAATAGTTTTGAAAGATTAGCACCTAGCCTTATGGCTTTGGCACTTTCACATAAAGTCCTATTCTTCCTCTCGACCACTCCATTTTGTTGTGGTGTCCTTGGAGTTTGTAGGATTTTGGTGGAAATGTGGTGAGCAGCAGCGGAAGTAGTGAGCAGATGTTGATGAATCGGTAGTGTGACAGCTACTAGCAAGACAGTTCAAGATGAATCTGATACTACAATGTGCAATGGAACAAAAAATAGTAATGGTGCACTCTGATTAGATTACAAAAAACTGAGTACAATGCTTGAAGCTGGGCACAAAACAGTAGGCGCTCAAAAAGTGCTAACTGATTCTAAACTATCTTAACTAACTGATTCTAAACCTATCTTAACCACTGATCATTGTTGTAGAATAATGCTTGTACATTGTTGCAAAAGATGCCTGTCAGGGCGTTGACTCCATCATTGATGATTGGATGTCAGTCGATTAGTGCATTGAAGGCCTAAGTAGATCTTCTTACAGTCCCACATAAAGTAGCTGTTATTTTAAATGTATGTGGGTCAGATTTCTGATTAAAAAGGGTCAGATTTATACATTGTGTTGGATTTATACAAAGTTCATAAAAATATACACAAAGTCATATTTTACATTGGGTCGAAATTATACATGAGGTCGGATTTTTCTAGGGTCAGAAAAATTAGACCCGATACGATCCGATCCATGTGAAGAAACAAAATGTTTCCAACTACAAAGCCTTGTTAGCTTTCAGCCCTCAACCTGACGAAGATGTTCGCGAACTCGAAAATCTGGAGACACAAAGCACGAAGAGTTTCGCGAACACAAAAGTCAAAGGAGACGAAGACGAACAATTCGCGAACACCAAAGTCAAAGGAGACAAAGACGAACCGTTTGCGAACACGAAAGATCCACAAACGAGATTCCTTTGTGGTCCAATACGAGAGAAAGGCATACGAGCAAAACGAAACTCATTTTTTCCTCACGCTCCAAAGAAGTACTAGCTAAGATCACGCAAGTACCCAAAAGTACAGAGATATGATCTGATGGCATGACGTCAGCAGATACTTCCTAGGTCGTGGCTAATCTGCCACTCTTGTAACTCCTTGACTAGTTGCTTAATCACTCTAATCTTAGATTTACATAGAGCGACCATGCTTACTAGATGATACTTGACATATAGATCAACATAATACACATACAATGTAATGTAATATTCTAATGCTAGTAAGCAATCAAGACGAAAAATATAGAATACTTGTCTGCCTGCATGCGAAGACAATTCTGTCTAGGATCAGAAGATCCAACTGTCCGCTAGTAAAGCAAGACGATTACTCGTGAGAGAACCGTGTTTCTCTCACGCCACTGCACGATACTTGATTCTTCAGGATCTAACTTTCTAGCCTGGAAAGTTAAGACATCTTTGATATTCAAGGGTGAAGGACTATTCCCCTGGGTGGATGGCATAGAAGAAATGCCTACGACAACAGGCAAGGAGCTACGCGAATGGAGGGAGAAAAACGACAAGGCAATAGTCTTGATATCATTTTCCATCGAAGATAGCCTCACACTTGACCTGGCTACACTCTCCAAGGCTAAGGAGATGTGGGATGCATTGCTCACCAGATTTCAAATGAAATCAAGAAGTAGATCATGATGTTGGAAGATCAGCTGACGAATTTGCAGTGGGATGGAAAAGACGTCACCTCTTTCGTAAGAAAGATGAAGGATCTGTTTCTATCACTACATAACTTTGGAGCAGAGAATGCACTGTCAGCTGAGAAGCAGCTCACATACTTGTTGAGAGCCTTACCCAGATCTTTCCAGATGACACAAACCTTGCTCGTGAGAGATCCTACCATGAACCTCAAAAAAACGATTGTCGAGATTCGAGAGGAAGTCGAGGCCAGAGAACACCTTGATCATAAGGATGGTTCTGACCAGGCCCTCTACGGAAACAAAGAGAAATTAAAGAAGCAATTTAAGCCAGGGAGTCCAATCAGAGGCAATATCATGACCAGCAAGCAGAGGGAACAAGCAAGGGCAACTAGAAGACCAAAGGGAGGTCAAAACAACAAGTTGCAGACAAGAAGACTTGTGTGAGATGCAAAAAAGACGGGCATACATTAGATACTTGCTGGCTCAGTCCCAAGATTGAGTGTATCCATTGCCACAAGAAGGGTCACGTAGCCATGGATTGCCGCCAGAACCCAAGGAACAAATCAGCACAAAACAGACAGGAGAACAACAATAGTTCGTCCTATGTCGAGGAGCCCGAGAGCTCGAAGATGGGCGAATTTTTAATCCCATCTTTACGCATAGCAGTCACAGAACGATTGAATGATGATATGTCTTTACAACTCCATCATGAAGCGTTGCACAAATTATGTGAAACTCGATTGATGGCAGTTCATGCCTTAGCAGCAGAGAAAGCCCACCGCAAGGCATGGCACGATCGTCGATTGCACAAAAGAGACGTGAAAGCAGAAGATCTTGCATTGATGTACAAAACCAAGCTGATCAAGGGTAAATTGAAGTTTACTGGTGAAGGCCCGTATAAAGTGAAGAAAATCCTGAACTATGGCACAGTAATTCTTGAGCACTTGGATGGAAAACGATTCGATACTCTGGTAAATGACAACCGATTACGCAAGTTTTGATAGCCTGCTCCGCCAATTCAGCAAGCCTGATCTCAATATATTTTTTAATTTTATTTGTTTTTTCAATTTTTTGTTTTCAGTATTTAATTTGCTGACTTTTTTTGGAAAAAGATAGTTAAAAAAAAAAAAGCAAAAAAAATAAGGAAATACTTATGAGCAAAAGTCAGGAAGTCATCAGCATAAGAAAAAGGAAGCACAATATTTTTGATGGACAATGACTTAGAAAATCACTGATTTGGACAGATTTGGCCTAATACAGTACCAAAAACCTTCGCTGAGCTCTCAGACTGTACATCCACCCTTGATTTATCTAAATTGAGGTGGGCGAAAGTTCCTGACAAGAGAAAATCCAATTTTTGAGTCAGGCGAATGTTCAGTGATATGCCATTCTGAGAACCTTCGCCGAGCATCATAACCTCATTATGAACCTTCGCCGACCTGCTAGATGATCTTAAAATGTCAAAATTAGGTTGTCCATAGGTTTAGATTGTGAAAAAATACATTTATGACAGTACCTGGGCGAAGGACCCTCTTGGGCGAAGGTTCATCCTTCGCCAGCCCTGGAAAACGTTCGCCTGATAGGTTCAGATCTCTAGAAACCTTCGCCGAGATTTTTATACCCTATTTTTACAGTACTGCACATGTCTGCAAATTTTTGTTTAGAACTGATCAGCCAAACACTTAGAATCTGCTTTGCACAGGAACACAGATCATGCTACACAGTAACACAGACAGAAAACACTCTCCACAGCAAGCTCACATAGCAACTATATTTCTCAAAATGAAATTACACTGTACATATAGTTGTTCACTCAGGCAACCCATGCATGACCCAGGTTGTCGTTGGTGGGACGCGTGCCCCGTTGACTTGTCTCGTGGTGAGGCCAACTGATCCTTATCCACTGATAGGACTCACAGTACAGTAACACAGTGATTCTAACTTTAATTCTAACTCTCTCCCTTAAAGTAGAGTCACTTTTTATACAGTCATATACATAGCTTCAAAGTCAACAAACTTTCTTTGATCTAAATTTATCAAACTTTTCTCCAGTAAGTGGCTTACTGAAAATATCAGCTAGTTGTTCTTCTATGCTACAATGAACAACATGAATTTCATGACTCAGCAGCCTCTCACGTATGAAGTGATACTGAATCTCAATGTGTTTAGTTCTCGCATGGAACACTAGATTCTTTGCTAGCTGAATTCCACTCTGACTGTCGCTATGTAAAGTCATGGGATTTTTCTGCTTCATGCCAATTTCTTCCAAGATTTGTCTCAACCATATAGCTTCCTATGCAGCACTACACATTGCCTTATACTCTGCCTATGTGGTGGAAAGAGCAATTGTACTTTGCTTCTTACTAGACCAAGAAAAGCAACTACCACAAAACTGGAATATATATTCTGTGGTGGATCTACGATCATCATAGTCACCTCCCCAGTTCGCATCCACATAGCCACACAACTCAGGTAAACCATCATGCAACCATACCATCAAAGCATTAGACATATAGATTTGGATCAGAATGTGTTCTCACCATCCCCTTTGAACGAAAGTAGGCATCAATCCTGCTATACCAACCAAAATGTGAAGCTAAAGCAATAAGTAGACGTAGAGTATTCCACTTACAAACCGGCGCAAAGGTCTCCTCATAGTCGATGCCTTTATTTTGTGCGTACCCTTTGATCACCAATCTTGCTTTGTGCTTTGCTATACTTCCATCTGCATGGTACTTAGTCCTGTATACCCATTTGCAACCAATGGGTTTCTTGCCAACTGGTGGTTCTACTAAGTCCCATGTGCTATGCTTAGAAATTGACTCCATCTCCTCTCCCATGGCCTTGAACCAAATGTCATCATCCATCGCTTCACCATAAGTCGAAGGTTCTTTGCTTTGAATAATGCTAGATAAGAGGGCATAATTTGCTTCATACCTTTCAGGTTGTATCTTCTCTCTTGTTGATCTTCGTAGCTCTCCCTGGTTAGATGATCCTGGAAAGTCATCTATGTCGCGGCTCTTCATCAATCTCTCAAGCCACTTAGGGAGCTTTCTGTCAGGTGATCGGCTTCCTGGTGAAAATGTATCCCACGGTACATCCTTCTCCTTGCGTTTGTCACCTGCAACTTCAATCCTTCTTGCACCAAAAGGTTTGTCCCTACCTCTCCAACCTGTTTCTTGAGATTGAGTAGTAGTATCTTGAGATTTATCCTCATGTTCATCACTCGGAAGGTCAATGAATGGATCATCATCAGGTGGTATCCTCACTATACCATCTTTCCCACTGGATGTGTCTATCTTCTCAGCATCCTCGTCTTCATACATCTTTGATTCATCAAAGATAACATCACGACTTATATGGATTTTGTTTTCAACCGGATCAAAACATCTATAGCCCTTCACACGATCATCACATCCTAGGAATATGCACTTGATAGTTTTTACATCAAGTTCACGTCTCTCTTCCTTAGGAATGTGTACAAAGGCCTTACATCCAAAGATTCGCAAGTGGTTCACCTTTGATTTCTTCTTCGTGAATGTTTCCTCAGGTGTTATCTTTGGTATGGCAATGGTAGGACTTCTATTTTGAAGATAGACTGTCGTGCTACATGCATCTGACCAAACATCTTTTGGTAGTTTCATCTCAGCTAGCATAGATCTGGCACTTTCCACAATCATATGATTCTTGCGCTCAGCTACACCATTGAGAGCAAGAGTATGAGCTTGCGTAAATTGTCTTTTAATCCCACATTGATCACAAAGATCATTGAAGTCATTAGACTTGTACTCACCTCCACTATCTGATCTTAGGACTTTGATCTTCCTACCTGTTTGATTTTCGACCAATGCTTTGAAGCTCTTGAAGTTATCAAATGCATCTGATTTCTTCTTCAAGAAGTAGATCCACGTCTTACGTGACATATCATCAATAAAGGTCATGAAATAGAAGGCTTTACGAAGGACATGGTCCTCATAGGCCCGCATAAATCTGTGTGGATTAAATCCAGGATGTTCTTTGCTCTTGCAACACCCCCTTTATTGAACTTCTCTCGATGCTGCTTCCCATATACACAAGATTCGCACATCGATTTCAAGTGATCTTCTATGGTAGGCAATCCTGTTGCCATCTCCAATTTTCTCATCAAATTGAGGCTTCTGGTTGAGTACAAACTCATTCAGACAGACATGTATTTTCAATGATTGCTCTACATACTTCTCAAATTCAAATTAAAGTGTTTCTATTCTGCAGTGTGTTTCAAAGTTAAAAGCACAAATTCACAATAATTCTGAAACACATTTTTCTTTTAAAAAATAGAGTGAGATGTATTTATATTGCTTTCTACCCTGCAAAACACCTTACGAAACACTTTCAACCACAATTTCTTGGAAGGAAAGTATGGGAATAAAACAATCAATTGCTAGATAACTCCCCCCATGATTAGAACAGCTTTTGTTGGTTCTTTGATACAATCATAACATCGATAAAAGTTAAACTGAAAACAAAGCATGTTTCCAGCACTTTTTCTAGGCAGGAAAAAGTGGTGAACAACCGTTCTGAAACTTAGATTCGCCAAAAAATGCCTCCTCCACAAGAATGGTGGGTCATGTTTCTTGTGTCATTCATGTCCGTTCTTCATCAGAAAGATGGATGACCTCTGTCGCTTTTGCTCTGCGGGGAACCAGTAGCAGCCAGCTTGGGTAGTTTGCATCCTTGGACAAGAACACCTCACATAGATCCCATGACTCTACAGGCACTGAGCTCTTCGCTAGCTCCTCCCACAACTAAAAATTTGAGCTCACAACCTCACCCTTTGCTAAACTAACTCTCTCTCTCTCTCTCTCTCTCTCTCTCTCTCTCTCTCTCTCTCTCTCTCTCTCTCTCTCTCTCTCTCTCTCTCTCTCTCTCTCTCTCTCTCCACGAGACTCTTTCTGCTCGAGGCCAGTAGGAAGAGGCCCTATGGAGGGAAATCCAGGAAGGAGAGGGTGGGTGGGGGAGAATTAAAAATTAAGCTTTTTAAATATTTTTGCATGGGGAGGAGGGAGGTGGGGTAGTTGATTTTTAGTAAATTGTTTTTTTATCTTTTCCAATGGTTATTCAAGCGGGTTCATAGATTTATTGGTTTACTAAAGTTTAATGGCAGTTTGGCAATGAGTTAAACAATGTTTTGTTTTGCACATGCCATTTTGTTGATTTGCCTACACAATTACAAGTTTATTGGTATGATTTTTAAGCACGCAATTGCTTTCATACATACATTGAACCAACTAATCCTTCCCTTGTTATTGGCACCGATTATGAAGGCCTTTAGAGGTGATTTCAGTCGAAATTAGTCAAGTCAATCCTCACACCAATCGGCTAAGCATCTTTGCCTCGACGCCCTCATGCACAATGCACACGTTGCATAGAATCCTTCACCTATTATTGGCACAAATTATGAAGGCCTTTAGAGGTGATTTCAGTCGAAATTAGTCGAGTCAATCTTCACACCAATCGGCTAAGCATCTTTGCCCTGGTGCCTTCATTCACAGTGCACACGTTGCGTAGATTATTAGAATAGCATAAGTGGCTTACGATGTAGAGAAACGATCAAGAGGTTGCAAGTCCTTTGCCAATGTAATTGCCACGAGTCCAATTAATTGTCAGTATTTCCTTCTCTACATAGAAGTTGCAAAAAATCAGTCACTTAAATGGCTTAATAACTATCAAATGTATTTTGAAGGCACAAAACCAAACTCCAACCTCAACCTGGCTATGCTCTTGGATAAGTAATCCCCGTATTTCAATTATCGATAGCAAAAAATTCTTTTGTTTTGTGTAGAGGTTTCTGTGGAAGCCATATATCACACAACAACGATTTAGTTTGCTTCTATGGAGGCACGTGAAACCTCTCTCTCTCTCTCTCTCTCTCTCTCTCTCTCTCTCTCTCTCTCTCTCTCTCTCTCTCTCTCTCTCAAAAGCAAGATCCAAAGCAAGAAGACATGAAGAAAAGAAAGAGGAGGAAGGAAGAGGGAGCAAGAACAAGAAGAGGCGAGCTTTGCTTATTGCTATTCACCAGCCATGATGCTGTAGATAGACTGAGTCGTATCTAAAGGGTTTATGCTACAAAGTAGATGCGCTCACTTGATCAGCCAAACTTTGGTAGTATTGACATTCTACGAACCAAAGAGGGTTTAATAGATTTGAGCGCTGGTTTAATAGATTTAATAGCTCTGGCCCAATTTTGTAAGGGGGGGCTGGAGCCGATTAATTTGAGCACAATGCCCGATCTGAACACAATTTGAGCGCAAATGCTCGGGCTCACTTTTTCCAGAGACTCGAATTTCTCGGAAGACTCAAATTTTTCCGATTCAAATTTTTCCGAAGAATCAATTGTTTTCAAAGACTCAAATTTTTCCAAATACTCAAATTTTTCCAAAGACTCGAATTTTTCTGAAGACTCAAATTTTTTCTAAGACTTGAATTTTTTATAAGATTTGAATTTTTCCTAAGACTCGAATTTTTTCAAAGACTCGAATTTTTTCAAAGGATCGAATTTTTTCAAAGACTCGAATTTTTTAAAAAATTGGAATTTTTTCTAAGACTCGAATTTTTCTGAAGGATCGAACTTTTTCGACCCAATGTTGAGCTTGGCAAAGAAGAATTTTTTGATACCCTAAACCCTAAACCCTAAATTAAAATTTTTCGATACCCAAAATCAGACTTTTTCGATACTTAAAATCAGGCATCCACCCACTATACTTCGGCCATCCATGTACGTATGGACACACATACATCGGCCAACCGTCAACGACCATCGGCCACTCATCAACGACCATCGGCACACATACATCGGCCACCCATCAACGACCATCGACTTTCCTCCTAAACCACCGATGCTCGCCCGTCAACGACCATTGGCTTTCCTCCTAGGCCATCGCTGCTCGTGTGTGTGTGTGTGAGAGAGAGAGAGAGAGAGAGAGAGAGAGAGAGAGAGAGAGAGTGTTTAGCAAAGGGTGAGAGGTTGTGAGCTCGTGTTTTTAGTTGTGGGAAGAGCTAGCGAAGAGCACAGTGCCTGTAGAGTCATGGGATCTATGTGAGGTGTTGTTGTCCAATGATGCAAACTACCCAGGCTGGGTGCTACTGGTTCCCCGCAGAGCAAAAGCCACAGAGATGGATTTTGCTCACAGAGATCATCCATCTTTCTGATGAAGAACGGACATGAATGACACAAGAAACATGACCCACCATTCTTGTGGAGGAGGCATTTTTTGGCGAATCTAAGTTTCAGAACGGCTGTTCACCACTTTTTCCTGCCTAGAAAAAGTGCTGGAAACATGCTTTGTTTTCAGTTTAACTTTTATCGATGTTATGATTGCATCAAAGAACCAACAAAAGCTGTTCTAATCATGTGGGGAGTTATCTAGCAATGGATTGTTTTATTCCCATACTTTCCTTCCAAGAAATTGTGGCTAAAAGTGTTTCATAAGGTGTTTTGCAGGGTAGAAAGCAATATAAATACATTTCACTCTATTTTTTAAAAGAAAAATGTGTTCCAGAATTATTGTGAATTTGCGCTTTTAACTTTGAAACACACTGCAGAATAGAAACACTTTAATTTGAATCTGAGAAGTATGTAGAGCAATCATTGAAAATACATGTCTGTCTGAATGACTTTGTACTCAACCAAAAGTTGTGAAAACTGTCTGTTTGCGGTCACTGTTTTCAGTTAGACTGCATCGATGAATGGATTCAGAGCAACTCTAGTTGCCCATATTGCAGAAGTAACGAGGAAGGCCGCTTATTGAAAACACGTATATTTGAATGAGAGGGCTGTCTTGGATCAAAAAGAACTTGACAGTTTGAGAAGATCAGAGCAAGTAACAAACCATCATAACTCACGTTTTGGTTTTTGGACCTTGGAGGAAGAGCGCGTATGGGTACAAATGAAAACGCTGTAAAAATTGAAGAAATAGAGATACAGAGTAGCATTGCAGTCCTCTAACTGTCGTGCAGCCCAGCATTTCAATGCTCGGTAACTTCCAAACTATCGCATTCTTCTGCGCCATTTTTCTTGTTCCCAAGGCTAAGCATGTTGTAATCACAGCCGGTAGCCCTTCAGGAATGGCAGCGACAGCCAAAGCCACTAGTATTTGTAGCTGATTATCCAAACCAACACACAAGTTACGCCAATGACTAAAATCAAACTCATTCAATTTCACTAATATTTGTAGTTGATTATTCAAACCAGCACACAAATTACGCGAATGACTAAAGCCAAACTCATCCAATTTCTTCTTTAGAGGTGTATCATCTTCCTCCAGAGAAGCTTCATGGATCTGCGCTTGTATTTTACCAATTTATGTATTCATGCCCATGCTGACGACGATACAAACGTAGCACCCATTCACACTAGTAAAGAGTGCCAGTCGGTTGACGCCGACGGGATGGCCTATTGGCGGCCGCCGATCTGGGTGATGGTCGGTTTAGGAGGAAAGCTGATGGTCGTTGACAGGTGGCCAATGTATATGTGTGTATGTACGTGAGTGCATGTGTTTATGTATGTGTGTATTCGTGAGAGTGCGTATATCTCTGCATGCGTGTGGGTAGTCTAGCATAGTGTGTCCGCCATTGTGTATGGATTTGTGTGTATCTGTGAGTATGATTTGTGCTTGAATTGTGTATGTGATTTATGTGGTCGATGGTGTATGTGTGTGTGTATGAAATTTGCGTGTGTGTGATTTATGTGGATGATGAAATAAATTGATCAAGCAAACTTGTGCAACAAGAGAATAAAAAACTACCGAGCTGGGAAAAAAGAAAAATGAAGAACCCTTGAGATAAGAACAAAGGAAAACTTCGTGTCAAATTTCCATTTCAATTTGAATAAATAAAAGAATGTCTAGTTTTAGATATTCAACTTCTACTACTTCCCACAGTCGTTGCAAGGATGAGATTGGGAAATATCTTCCTTCATAGAGCATGGAAAATAGACGGAGAAAAGAACTTTGGGTAAAACTATCTGTTCATGATTTATGGGTAAAACTTTGGTAATTCAAAAGAAATAAGAAAGCCATGTAATAAATCTTAGTGGGTGTCTGCTCATCGATGATTCTTTTTTAAGGTGGATTGACAGGAGAAGCGGGGAACATATGGGGTGGGCGGAGTGCGGGTGTGCTCCCTAATGGTTAAGAGCAAGTTGTTTGGGCAAGAGGCTGATGGTTTAAGTGCTTAGGGGAGATGGGTGGGTGGGTTTTGCCGTGTGACAAAAAAGGGCGAGGGAGTGTTAAAAAAGATGTGATCCACCCTTAAAAATCTTAGTTTTTTTTTTTGAAGAGCGGGGGGGTTTCTTTCTTGATGGGTAACTTTTTTTGTCACCTTTAAAAAAAAATAAACTTAGTTTATGGGGAGCCAAAAAGCCCCTTCACTTTTTTTGTCTTATGGGGAGTGGGGGTTCACAATTTTAAAGGGGTTTACGTTTTAAAGGGGAGGTGTTTTACATTTATATATCTACACACACACACACACACACACACACACACATTTTGGTCAGCCTGTGTATGGAGAGATAGAAGTGGGGCCCGTGGGAGGGAGGGAAGGAGAAAAAAAGACTCTAGACTCTATATTTCATACAATATACCTCATCCACAAAAAAAAATTTATATGGAGATGTGTGTGTGTGCGCGCGTGCGCATGCGTGCACACACACACACACATTCGATGTGTTGGGGAAAGCTCTCACCCACACACGCGCACACACACATAGGCGCACACACACACACATAGGCGCGCGCACACGTGTGTGTATATATGCACACACACGCACGTGTGTTCCAAATTCTTTTTTTATTGTCTCTTTTGCTCACGATTTAGGAGGTAAAGCTTGTGAGTTTGGGCTTGTGGTTAAACATTCCAAAAAATGGCGGGCCAAGATAGGGATTTGAAGGATTGGGAAAAAAAAAAAATAGCTTATGGTAGTCAAAAAAAAAATTTATGTTCATGATTTATGGGTAAAACTTTTGTAATTCAAAATAAATAAGAAAGCCATTTAATAAAGATTATTGGCTAAAGTTTAAAACACATTAAAGTGTGTGAAAAAAATAAAACTTTAACTTCAAACTTCAAATATTTGAATTTAGAGAAAGATATTTGAATTTAGTGAGTGGGAGGGAGGGAGGGGGTGGGAAATTTTTTTGGGCCCCCCCCCCCTCAATGCACACAATGTGCAAATGTATGGGGATATGCACTTTCCCCATACATGCATCCCACTCCCCATCAGTTTTAGTTAAAAAAGTGTGTATGCATGGGTGAGGAAAGGAGGAGGTGCACCCATACACATGCGCACAAATAGTTGTATATATATATATATATATATATATATATATATATATATATGTATGTATGTATGTATACTAGTTAATTGTGCCCGTCGATGACGGGCAATGGGCAACCGATGATCTAGGTGGTGGCTTGTGGTCGAGACATGTGGATGATGTTCAGAGCGGGCGATTGATGATTGAAGGCAGACATAATTAGATGTGCCCAAAATTTTGTTGGTCAGTCATTTGGTGGTGTTTTGGATGGTTTTGACATGCATCGACATGAAGCTTCGACACCTTGACATGTGTGCGGGTGTGTGCTTTTAGGTGTGCATGTGTGTGTGCATCTATGTGCATGTGTGTGTGTGTGTGTGTGTGTGTGTGCGCATGTGTATGAGTGTGTATGTGCTCATACCTACAAAAAGTGTTTTATATTTTTGGAGGCTACCGAATGTCTGTGGTAAGTGATCAGCCGGATATTTGTGGTAAGTGATCAGCCAAATGTTTGAGGTAAGTGATCAGCCGAATGTCTATGGTAAGTGATGGTTTGTCGGATGTAGCTTTAGTTACAGAGTTGGATCTAGATTCAATAACTCATGGATGTAACTCGTCGGATGTATCGTCGGATAATGAAAACAAAGCAAATTTGGATGCCATTCGTTGACTTTTTTTAATTTTATGATAGTGAAAACAAAGCAAATCCGATGCCTTTCTAAAATCTTAAGATAATGAAAACAACGCAAATTCGAAAGTCAATTTTCTTGCCTTTCTTAAATTTTAACAAGATGAAAACAAAACAAATCTGAATGTCTTGCCTTGCCTTTCTTAAATTTTAAAAGAATGAAATCAAAGCAAATCCGAATGTCTTGTTTTGAATAATGAAAACAAAGAGTCAAGAAGCTGTGTTACACTTAACAAAGCGACAATGCTGCGACAACACAATATGGTTGCAGTCTCATTGCTAGGAAGCAACCATCCACCAACAACAATAGAAACAAGCATATAACGTCATTGACATCGTTACAAAATATTACACGATCCAATCGAAAGCTTAATAAAAGAACAACATCGCCATATAAAAGGTTATAATATTCGTGCAGTAGATGACAACATTCTTTTTCAAATTCCATTGAAAAATAAAAGGGAAAAGCTTCTAGGCCATACGCGTATTACCACATCGATGTTCTAATCCAGAGAGAGAGAGAGAGAGAGAGAGAGAGAGAGAGAGAGAGAGAGAGAGAGAGAGAGAGAGAGAGAGAGAGATCTTCGAAGGAGGATCATGAGAGAGGGAAAGGGGGAGGTTAGTGATTTAAATTAGGATGTGGGGAGCAATGTGTATGCATGGGGCAGGGATGGATACATCCTCTTCCCCATGCATGCATTTCAAAATTTTAGTATATGTACGAGGATGTATGGTGCCCACCCCATACATTCTCACCCCCCATACACATGATGTGTCCAAAACCATAAATAGTTATATATATATATATATATATATATATATATATATATATATGTATATCATGGACTCTGTTCATCAATGTACATTACGATATGTCTTTCCTTTTCAAAAACTAAAGCGCTCGATGCCTAAAATGCCAATTTTTTAGTAGACACACTTGGTGAGTACAACACAGAAGGTTTTTTTTGCTTTTGAAGGATCTTCTCAGTTTTTGCTATAACTTGATGCATAAGTTACCTATGAGAGGATGATATTGCGAAACCTCATCCGCCACCTCACATTAACCTCAGTTCACTATATAATGGGTTGTAGTGAATCGCACCTCCCTACTATCATTCACTTTGCTTCTCTCCATTTTTGTCCCCATCATACTCTTCTACTTCAGTGACTGTGGAGACACGATTTTTAGCAGCCAACTACACGCAATTGTATGAGATAGATACTATTGCGACCAGTACACTCCGTACTAGATTCAAGAAAAAATCATGTTGAACTTTATTCAATGGCCGCAATCAACTTGGGTGGCTACTGTGCACATTCATACTTGTATTAAATTGTAGCATTGATGATGCGTTTCTTGATGTTCTGTTATGAATTCTAATTATGTGATGATATACTTCATTGAGACGGCTTAGTATGGATAAAGTACAAACAATGTTATGACCATTTAGTTGACTATACCGTTTTGATGTGATTCAATGACTATAGACACTTATTAATACTAAGTGAGAGATGGCTAATGCTCATGACATCGCTTCACCACAAATTTACCTACTCACTAATCACGACTCTTGGTTCTTTTCACACTCCATTACTAGTTTTCTCAAACTTTTCATTACACAAACAATATAAAAAATACATCTCGTTTTGGTTCTTGTTTTCTATAGCATTTTGGATAAGAAACTCTCACCACCTAATGCATAATCTTAAAGTACTATGAGGGTGTTGTTATCATGTTTAAGTAAATTAAACGAGCATCGTGAACAGCATGGATTTGCCCTAACTACTTATATAACTTAGAGACATTCATGCTTGTACATGAGATCTAAGAGATCAGAATGGCACGGATCTGTCTTGATACTTTTTAGTTATGAAATAATCGCACTCTTTTTACTATTGATAAATTTGTTCTTGACTACACTTTGGCTATTGTATATATATGAATGGATGTTAGTTTTTGGGTAGTTGGTACGGCATGGATTTGCCCTAATTACTAACCATAGTTCAAAGACGTTCATGCTTATACATGAAGTCTTAAAAGTCAATATGGCACGGATCTGCCCTGATACTTTTTACTACGAATAAACTGCACCCACTCTACTAGTAATGAATGATTACAATATTTACTCATATATTCTACATTAATGTATAGTTCTAATACGAATACTTGCCCTCATACTAATCAATATGGCGTATGTTTTGATACAGTTGTGACAGGGCAAAAAAGTATTGAAATCTTGTGTTGATAGAGAAGATTGTTTTACTCGACTATCCAAGCTATTATGTAGTGAATCTTGTTTCGAAAATGGATAACAACTGATGCTAAGTTACGACACATGTCTTTCTCACATACTAACTTGCGTGATTTTGTGTTGTGGAATGATGGCAGGTAACAGCTGGGCGTCTTAAAACTTGCTTCACTTTATAGTACTTTTGTACTATAATTTTTCATGTAGTTTTTTTATTACCTTTTATGCTATAAAAATATGCGTATTAATAGAAAGAGAAAAATTAGAGAATTAAAATTAAATGGATATCCAGTAGTTTCAACTCCAATTCCGAGCAATTACAAGAAACTTAAAATAATTGCATAAACTAGTGCAAAAGCTATGACCCAACTGACATCAACTTGTATCAACCTAAATGCAAAAATCATAACCCAATTGACATCAAAACCTAATGTGTACCCCAGCATACGCACTGAACCTTACTAAACCACAATAAACTGTATTGAACCATATCAAAACTTTGAATTGTAGCAAATGCTTGCTTTGAAATGACAAAGATGATTGCATTTTATACACTTGATAGAATTCCAATTTCTTTTGTACGGAGATGCCTACATACTGAGGAGGTAGTACAAAGCAATGTTGAACCATACTGAATCATAGCAAATTGTTCTGAGGTTTCGATATTGTTGCTATAGAAGAACGATAATGCTTATTCGCAACAATACATGTATTATTCCAACTACTCGCTTTGGAGTGACATAGACGGTTGCATTTTATGCACTTAATGAAACTCCAAATTATTTTATACAAAGATGGCTACGTATTGAGGGGGCAGTACAAAGCAATATTAAATTGTAGTGCACCATAGCAAATTGTTCTAACGTGGCAATCAACGACAACTACACATTATTAAATTTGGATAATAATAGTTCCACGAGTTGCGAATTTAAAAAAAAATAGGATTTTTTTTTGTGAACTTGCAAATCACAATCTGCTACAACTATTTGTGTGTGTGTGTGTGAGTCATAGATGGACCAACAATTTTCAAAAAGCAATCCAATTTGCAATTCGCAAAAAAAAAAAAAGATACATGCAATATGGATGTCAGTAGAAAGAGAAAACATAGATAATTAACATTAGATGGGTTTCCAATAGTTTCAAGTCCATTTCAAGAAGTTATGCGAGATCTTCTTTTTATAAAATGAACCATGTGCATTGTAAACTTAACCCAACTGGCATCAAATTAAATGGGTTTCCAATAGTTTCAGCTACATAACTCCAATTTAGCATATAAATTTAAGGAGAAGCAAAATAAATAAATAAATAGATAAATAGTTTAAACTTACGATTGGCTACAACTATCATATATATAGCAAAGTTGCAATGCCCGTTCTAGAACGCATCCTGGATTTTGCCTCGGAACGTTGTTCCAGAACGTTTTTTTACTTTTATTTTTATTTTTGCAATGTGGGTGTCAAATAGCAGGAAATTTTATCGGGGATCTGATGGTAATGTTTTGGAATTTTTTTAAACACTACAAGGACCCTACTTTTGTCGGATTCTACTAATAGAAATTTATATATATATAAAATAATATCAGACATGTGCGTCCGGGCCGGACGCGACCATTTCGCGTCTGCTTTTTTTTTTTGTCTATATCCTTAAAAAAAAAAATGCGTCTGCATCCAACGTCTGGACGCACGTCCAAACCCTCCAACCTTATATATATATATATATATATATATATATATATATATCTAAGAACCATAGAATCTGAGAACCGTGGACGGTTCACCACGGTTCTCAGAATTGTACAGTAAACCGTATGGTTCACAAATTTTTTGTGGTGAACCGTCCTAAGTAACTAATTAATTTTCTTTTAGTTCCCACCCAAAATAGGCCAAAAAAACCTCAGAATTGTTTAGGGGGATTAATTATTTATTTTGGGGAGGACCAAAGCAATTATTTTTTAATGCCTTTTTTTTTACTTCCCACCCCCAAACCACAAAATCTGTGAAATGAGGACCAAAAATGCCTTGCGAGGGGTTTTGGGGGAAAATTGGGTAAAAATTAATTAATTGAATACTGGAACCATACGGGTTCCACGGTTCATGAATTGTGGTATGGTTCACACCACGCTTCTGAGAACCGTGGGCTCTATGCTAAGAACTAATACGGTTCCATGAAAATACGTACGAAACGGGTTCCATATCGTACCGTGAAATTTTTTCACGGAACGGGATTTTTATAATAATAATATTGACCAAAATGTTGCCCTTTCAGAGCTGTATACCCCCTGTGTAGAGCTCCAAACTGCAAAAAAAATTAGTCTAGGGCCCCACAACTCTGCCTATGGTTCTTGAGGCTATGTTTCGAATTGGGCTCTCCACGGATACCTTGAGAGACATCACTCGACTATAGATTCTCAAGCTTGGTCGGATGATTTGTGCGAAGGCAAAAAAAATCCGTCTAGGGCCCCAAAAATCGTGCCCTAATCTCAAAAAAAGGCACAATGACTTATACCCCCCCCCTAATAGGGGCATGATTTTTGGGGCCCTAGACAGACTTTTTTTTGCAGTTTTGAGCTATACAGGGGGTATAAGTCATTGTGCCTTTTTTTGAGATTAGGGCACGATTTTTGGGGCCCTAGACGGATGTTTTTTGCAGTTTGGAGCTATACAGGGGGTATATCAGCTCTCAAAAGGGCAACATTTTGGTATAACAAAAAAAAATTGAAATTTTTCTTTTAGGGTTCTGCGGTACGGAACGATTCCGGCATTCTGTACCGCAGAACCATTCCGTACCATAAAAATCCACGGAACGCATATTTTATGTATCTTAGATATATATCGTGTGAAGGCCAAGGGCTAAGCTGACCAGAAACTTCGAGAAAGGAAAACATGTAGGGTGGCAATTATTTGGTGAAAATGACCTCTTGTAAATTCACCTTTTAATTAGTTTGATGAAATGAATTAAGGTCAGAACACGGTAGTAAAACCAGAAACTTGCTGTGTCTGTTATCACAGGTTTTAGGTAAGCCTAAAATATGATTCCCGTACTACAAGCCCTGGTAGCTGTCTTGGGCACCAGTCACTCATTGTTCCCTAATAGCCTCACCGCCAGGTCATTCATTAAATTGATACGTAACCCAATCTGCTGACTTTGCTTGTTGCACCCACAACTTTCATCTGGCCAAATTCGTGTTTGAGTATTTGAAGGCATGCCAAAATTTTCTCTACACATAGAAGGCAACTCATGGCATTGGATAGAATCACATAGGTACTTAACAGGAACTAATATTTATAGGTGGCATACTTCACTACTTTGGTTTTTTCCTGTCTACATTTACTTTCAACTTCATACAAAAAATACTATCAATTAGTAGTTACTGTCGTCGTAAGGAACACACTGGTTTTGGTTTGAATTTATTTTCATCTAAAGGCATATATCCTTTCACGCAGTCACTCAGGGAAAGAAAAGCTCTTAGGCAATAAGCCCTACATTGAAGCTTCCGTGCTCACTGGGACCCTCCAAGCTACAATATGGATGGACGATCAAAGGCTCCAAGGAAGCTTGATTCCAGGCTCTACACCTGAGTGCAGGCAGGCGAAACTGTTTCAAGCTTTTTTCCACCACTGGAATAGCCAGAGAGGATAAGATATGCATACAGACAGACTATATTTCTGTATGCATGCACATAGATGGATGTATGGAAGACCGTATGGCAGAATTTACTTCTGCTATATGTACACGTATGGTGGCAACACTGCTGACTTCAAATTCACAGAGCTGAAAATCCTTCAAAACAGATTGACAGCAGGAAATCCTTCAAGGTCGTCAAAAGTTATTTTTACACTCTGAAGGGCTGCTATCAGAATGATTTTTTGGAACAAACTCATACCATCTAAATTTATAAAAAAAACGATCCAAAATACTCTTAAAGTACTCACATTGATAGCAGATTTTTGTACATTTTACTCCCCATCGCATGTAAGACTGGCATAGAAGCTGTCCCAAGGCTTTAAGCACCTTTTATGGTGGTATTTTTAGGACATGCTTTCCTCACCAGGAAAATCTGAATTAGCTGCGGTTATGAATTTATAGGAGGATATACAGTTACACTAAAACGCTTGTATCCTTTTGTACAAGTAGAAAGTAGTCTGATGTTGACTGTTACACAGCCCAACTGCAAACTTTGTGCTTAAGAGCTTAGCCACCCCTTGATCCATTTACCCAATTTCTTCTTAGGCTTCAAAGCTGTACGGTACCTCCACATTTTTCTGTCAGCCTGCTTATCTTGGTCCAGCTGGAGCGGCTTGGGGCCCTGTTCTCGAGTAACTGGCCTTCATGGCTTTTGATTGAGCAAGCATTTCATCATAGTTCTGAAAGTACACAAGAAGATAACATCTATAGCAAACTCTTGACCACCTCAAGCAACTTTTCCTATGAAAACCAGAACTTTTCCAAATCCAAAGACAAACAGAAAAGCAAGCTTCTTCCTACTTGATATGCCCTCATTTTGGGGTTTTGAATCAACAATCTCATGCTGAAGGCGAAAAACTTAAAAACTGATTTACTATCAACTTGCAAGCAGATGGAGGTGGCCAAGTGCTTTAAGTCAGAACTGGTCAAACGAGCTTCAACTCCAAAGCTGCCACCCTTGAAAACTACTTAATTAACATGCATGATTTTATCTCAGTAAAACTGGCATTTCCACTTGTCAAAGAGTCGTAAAAACATAACTTACACTTCTACCACACTAATATACAGGGATTAAAACACCTATGCCTTCAAACTTGATGTTAAGTCAAATGCCTTTCAGATTGGAGCTTTGTGATAATTATGTCCAGTTCTCATGACAAAAAGAAAATTGATCCACACACATTAGACACGTGATACCACACAAACTATTGAAACAAATAAGTTCCAAAAAAATACCAACATACTTTTTGACACTAGCTGAACAAAACATACCCTTCTTTCCATTGCAACGCCACGGCTTTCAATTATCTTGTCAGCCAAGCCATAATCAATGGCCTCTTGTGCACTGAAATACTTTGGCCTTTGAATATCAAGAGCAATTTCTTCCTCTGTCTTACCAGTTCCTTTTGCCAGTAACTCTATGTAGTACTTTGTGTTTGCATCTAGCTCTTTTGCCTGTTACAGTGGAGATAAAGGGTGTCACATCATTGGCATCAAAGAATCAAAAGCCAAAAGTAAGCCATTGCTGTACAAAAAAGTTCAGAGGCAGTTTACCTTGATCCACATATCGATTGCAGAACCGCTGGACTGATTAACTTTTGGCGAATATAGTTTGGCTGCCATCCATAGTACAATGTTCACAAACTCTTATGTCATTCATGCCTTTATAAGATGAAAGTTGAATGATATACACTTAAACCCATTGCTATCACATTAACCAAGATTAAATACGTATGAGCTATGCACAGGGAAATTAGAAAAGAATATCAATCAAATACTTCTTATTTGCACAAACTTACCCAAAAGTGTTTAACAGAAGTTGTGAACAGAAACCCTTTGAGAACACAGAGGGCCAGCATGATGATGTCAATGTTACGTTTGAAAAGGATGAACAAGACTTAAGTCATGACTCATAAGAAGCCCCTAAGCCCAAGGTAGGGCCAGATGATATCATTTATCATCCATAGAGGAAAATATTCTAAGAAAATAGTACAAAGAAATTAAAAGAGTAACTAAAAATGTTGCTAGTGAAAGGTTTGAAATTGATCCTTCAATGTAAACTAATTCAAATTGTTCATCAGCCCCAATGAGTCATCTATATTAAGCACAAGAGAGGTGCATTCATTATGACATAGAATGGTGGTCTCTGGGCCACTCATTGAGTGGAGCATGAAGTGTGGCATACACTAGCAAGGGGAGCTCAAACATGGAGCACTCTCGTCTATAGTTTCTACTTGCTTGTCTCCCCTCGTAGTTTTGTTCTGATTCAGTGCCTCCAGTTAGTCCAAAAACAAAATGTTGTTTTGGGTAACACACATTGTTTCAGATTACGTCGCCTACGACAATTGGGCAAAGAGATCCAAGAGCCGATATGGCCCAAAATGGAGGGCCAAAGCTAGCTTGACCAATATAGCCAAGTGACTAGCTCATTCACATGTCAAAGGCTCAATGAACCCAAATTGAACTTGCTAGTTCATCCACAGGTCGAAAGCATAGCCATGTTCATCTAGACTTGCTTTGGGACTAAGAGTGTCACTCAAGTGAGTCCTTTGAGAGCATTTTGGTGCTGTCAAGCCAACTTTACAACAATATTAAAGGCCTAAGGATTAAAAGAAAAGGAAATGACTTGAACACTATTGGTTTTGTCGCTTGATGGGAGCTGTTGCTTCAAAAGTGAGACCAATGGATGTTACAAGCTTTCTTTGGGAAAAATTGGCGGCCACGTTCATGTGACTACCTTGATAATCAGCTCTATTATTTACATGAAATTGCAACAAGAAGAATTTGTTTAGGTCTATGTCCTTTCTTGTTCAAAGTGATATCCTATCAACCTAGAAGAAGTTTAGGGGGCTTGATGACTGGTCATACAATCGTTATTACAACTCCAAGAGGAGTAACTATCCTCTAGATTTGGATTTTTAATTTCTACAATTGTCGTCAAGATAAAACAAAAGTTACATGGACTTATTCTAAGTTCTAACTAGCCGTCATGAATCCATAAATTGGAATAGCTGGTCAAGTCCTATCATAAATCTAAGCTCAAATCTATAAGGAGTTGTCTCTATGATGTCCAAATGTTCTTGTCAATATTTTAATGTGCTCGCCATTGTACTTTGAACTAATGTGCTCAATGTAGTGTAGTAATTAAGTCTGGTTCCTTCAACTTGAAAGAACTTACATAATGTTGACCAAATATGAGGAGACAGCCAAACCATATCTCTCATAATTCGGTTCTACTAGAATGTGTCAAATTGTTCAACAAAAAACCGATCGAATTGTTGTCCAAGGCGAAGTGAACTTATCAGTTTGGAGGGAGGCAACTCAGTGTGACATTGACTGGCTACAAACCTAGCTTTCCACCATGGGAAAATTTGCCTTCTCACAACTTTCAACGAAGAATGTGATGCACGTGTGGTGGAGTATTGATTTTTTCAAGTGGAGTTGGACCATTATTTTTAGCTCATGCGGAGAAAGTGTAGAGAGAGAGAGAGAGAGAGAGAGAGAGAGAGAGAGAGACTACATGAGCAGAAGGCTCACAACATTAGGGTTAGGGGCATGCTAAATACACAAGATGCCATCAAGTAAGCAAAATAAAATTTCAAAACCATTCTTGGCCACCATCACCTGGCTTAGAGAAAGCTCGGAGAACAAGAAAGGACAGCACCACACTATTTCTTCAGTTCATGACACTAGAAGAAAGAAGGAATGTATTACATAAAAAGGGCCAAGCTAAGGGGGACACAAATCTTTATGGACAAGGACTTGACTTATATTCAAGCTCCCATAGTACAAGTAATAAGCCATCGATGGCTAATGGGATACCCTTTGTAGCCGAAATGCTATATCATCATTGGGCAGCTTGATATATCATATATCTTACAAATACTAGAGCAGACATTGCACATGCAATTAGCAATAGCATGCATCACCTCCTTCACTAAGACACGATGACAATGAGATGAGATGAGTACATAGCATACCATGACATTGTACAGCACATTATACCAGTATAGAGTATAGTGCATTTCAGACTCATAGACTCACCCTCATTCAAGTACTCTACGTCAAATGTACCTCAATGTGTCCTATAGTACCGTCAAGATAAAAAAAAGCTGTCCTACCACATATCTATACATATGCAACTAAACTCCTACATTTGGACTACCAAAAACTGTTCATTGATGAATGTGCCATTAAAAAAGTAAGTCACACCACCTAACCATCGCCCACAATAACATCATAGAAGACCAACATCCACTTATATCTAAACTCTAGAGATCCAAAGAAAACATATACCTTCGCTCCCATGTTCCACAAAAGTCAAAATCCTGTAGTCCAAAATTTCTTGAAATTTACTTATGGAGCGCATATTGTTACAATTTTTGAATCCAACCCAGGTAGACAGACAACCCTAAAAACCTAGTAAGATTTTTTTTTTTTTATTTTAACTAAAAAACCCTAAAAAAAAAATTAAAAATTTTAAAAAAATAAAAAACAGACGTGTCCGTACCGCCGTACGCACCAATGGCTTCATTTTTTATTTTTTTTGATTTTTTTTTTGGTCTAATTTTTTTTTTAAATTAAAAAAAAAAAAAAAAAAACTGGATGCGTCCAGGGACGCGCCCCTGACGCGTCCACGTCCGGACGCGGACGCGCGTCCGGACGCACGTCCGCGTCCACCATCCGCTTCCTTAGCTTTGGACCTAGTGTCACAATATCCTACTGCCTACATGAGACAGTTCCAGTCAACAACTGGATAGAGTGAAAGGAAAGTAAACATATTTGAGTAAGGTCGGACAAAAGGTTGTTGTCTAGCAATGGATTCATCAAGTTGCAAACTTTTACCAGCATTCATGCACTGATTCAAGAAGGCTACTTTGGTATCCATGAAGGATATTCCAGACATTTTCAATAATTTTACTTTTTTCATCTCTACCTACTAGTCAACACAATCAAGTCATGCCCATTCAATACCACGTAATACTAGCTAAGCATGAACAATTACTGATGGCATTAGGCTGCACAGCACGAAAACCCTTGTCACCGATGGAGAGCAACATTGCGCCCTGACCAAAAGCCATTCCGCAGTTTATCGTATAAACTTTAGGCTTCACATACTGCACCAAATTTCAACCAAACCAAAGATCAGCATCTGGCTTTTACAAACAAAGTTTAAACTTTTTGTAATGCTAGTTAATAAACTGCAGGTTTTCCAATTCAGAGATGAGTTTTATAAACCTGGGAAACTAACAAGAGATTATCCAGAACAAGATCAAGTAAAACTATAGAAGCATGAAAGGGCGTGTGTTGGTAGATATGTTGTACATCATGTACGGTTTGCGATGAGGCTATATGCTGGTCTGAATTAATGTGTCACAAATTTATCACATTTACCTTTATAGTGTCGGCAATGGCATAAGCCTCCGTTTCAAACCCAATGCTCTCCCTCTTCTCATTCTAGAAAAAAGATCAAGTTGAAGAAAATGAAAGTCTAAATGTGGTGTTTTTCCTATCTTGCCAAACCTCAAAGAAGCTACTTGAAAAGAAACTGGCACTTCATCTGGACAAAAGAAAAACTATAATATGCCAGGAAAAGAATCTCACCTGTGTGCCAGGAGAATTGATGTAAAAATATATGGGCTTACTAGGATTGTCATAGTCCAACCATAACAATTCTGCAATAATGAGCTCGGTAACAGCAGGTACTATCTGTCATAGCCTCAAGGCGAACAGTTAACAGCCCACTAAAGCGACTCCTTTAAAGAACTTCAAGCAGCTCTACGTTGAATTTATAATTAACCACGAGCATAAATAGATTGTAAACTCAGAGTAAAACACTAATACAGGTACAAGCAAAAGGTTCAAGCCAACATAAGTTTCAGTAAAAATAAGTTGGATTTGAGGATCACAGCGTAAAGAAAAGTTTCTGCAGCACTACTATAAATATACTGCAAGTGACTTGAAATTGTCTTCTGACTGAAGTTGTGAATATACCGGCATGCCCAAGAAGCATATTCTAGCATCCAAAAGCAAAGATGGCAAATCCGGAGGAGCCGTCTTGGGTCTACCATAGCCTCCCCCCCCCCGATACATATTGACACTCATACTAAGTCGTGAAGGTCCTTGCTGCAAAGTAGTCATGTTCCACATGCCGGTGCCATCTTTGTAATATTGTGCTGATGAAATTGAATCCTGAAACATAGACCAAGCCATAATGTTATGTTTCAATTCCAAGAATTATCACAAGGCATCCACTATCAGATATGAAACTAAAAAAAACAGCTTAATTTGACAGAGCCCACCAGTACACAAAAATCGAGCAAATAATCACTGAATAGAATTTGAATGATAAGTAGAGCATATAGTCACACAATAAAAACAAAGTAATTAGTGAAGCCCAAAACAATATGCTATTGGGTACCATCCATTAAAGACGAATTGTTCCCAAAGCACCCACCTTAATACGTGTAAGCCTGTGTATATAATAAGTGAAAGGGTAAAAGGGGTTCTCTCCTGACTGTGATGGTATGTTAGTATGATGTTCACAAAATCAGAAATGCATGAGATGAATTTGATATAAAACTCACGAGCTCGGTACAGAGGAAATTTCTGTTTTGAAACTCAAGGTATTGTGCTGCTGAGCTACGTAGTTTGTTAGCAACAAAAACCTTACAACTCAGAGGTGACTAAAAGACTAAGCCACAATCTTCCACAAGAGCTGAGGTATACGGCATTTTCCAAATTTCAATGTGTATGAGCACAAAAACAGAGATCTCCACATGCTGTAATTCTGGAAAGATTTCTATGACAATCAAATCACCCAAGAAACTTTGAGCAAGTCGCAGCTGGCATAAACCACGGCTTTGTATAGAGTTGCTTCCAGAATCGTGTGAAAATCCTACCCTAGAGCAGAGATGGAATTGTTGAAAGCCAAAAACTTAGATTTCACAAGATAACCAAAGAAAAGTTACAAGTCATTTCTACAATTTAAAACAGCTGAGTGCACTATTGCTGTGAATTTACTTTTACTTGAATCTGAACTGTAAGTTAATGGTAATCTCACCTTGTCCTCTTCCTATCTATAATTTGCTCTAGAAAACTCAAATCCTTTTCAGTTCCAATTGATGAGGCAGTGAGGTGATAGACAGGACAAAAAATAATATGCATGATAGTAGGACATGAATCTGAAAAGTTTCGAATGCAGTACATAATTTTGCATTAAAACTGCAGCGTTCTGAACATGCAGATATGTAATGAGTGTACTGAAACTAATGTACGAATGTTTATGAGCTAAACAATGCAGGTCCCATACATAATGTTATGCACTGGGATGATAGGAGCTGAGGCAATTGGAGTACACCGCTCAAGGCTTTTCAAGAGCTTACATGGAACTGATCCAGGTCTAAATAGAAGACTATTGACAACCATGGCATGCTATTTGATGCTGTTGAGAGAGCGAGAAACATGCAACAAATGGTATAAGTCTCTTTTGTGTCTTTTTTTGTATTGGCGTGGATTGATCTACAGGCACAAATTGCAGTACTTTATGTTGTTGAAATGACCATTTTTTAAAGGTTGTGAACTAGTTTTCCACATGTACTCACTTACAAAGTAGTTTTTTGTGGTCAAGCATCATATGTACTTCCACATTTCCTTTTCTTGTCGCACAGCGATTTCTGCTTAAGATCATAATGTCATATTTCACTTAGTTCTTGACACTGATGAGTGCACATGAAGTTGTTATTGTTGGAATACCGACTAACTCCTCGCAAATTCTCTATTTGAATGTTTATTAAACTTGGAGCGAAGAGTCCATTTACACTGTTGAAGTTATTTTCCATTAGGTTAGCCCCTTCCTTCACGTAGGGTAATTACAAGGGGACACGCCCTTTCCATTACATGTATGATCTTTCCCATTCATTGATAAAGAATGTCGAGGAGACTTGGTGGAGCAGCCCTCCTAGTTGTTTATTTTCTAACTTCAGCAAAATTTTCTCCAATTTAGTTTTTTGGGATTACAAGAAGATTTGCAATTGCTATAATGTTTTCTTGTATATATTTACTCCCTAAAATTGTTATAGGTTGGGCAAAAAGTTTCAGCTTCTTATGAATATTTTTTGTAGTCCGAGTACTATGGCTTTGATCACTTTCAAGTTCTCAAAACATTCAAAGCTTTCGATCCTATGATATGTATACACACTATATACTATGCAAATGTTATTAGATATGGATCTATGCAGATGCCACCCATGTGATTATATTATATTACTTTGAATGCTTGGATGACGGGCTCTTCATAAATCTCTAGACCTTGTTGTTTTTATCGTCTCTCCATTTCTAGAATTCTCTAATACTACACAAACATTCTATGTACCTTAATCTCACATTTCATTTTCTTGGGCTGCACAGTGGACCTAGGTGTGAAGACAGACTCGATTAATTGCTGAAAGAAATGATTTGAATTGCTACTGGTGAATGATTGTAGCAAGTGCAGAAACCGATATTCAGGAGCCAAAGGATGACTATGTGCTGAACATTTGCCAACATTTTGCACTGATTTTCCATGTTGATGCACACTTTACCAATCAGAAAACCCCTATCAGTAATCAGACTGGTTCTAACCAAGCAGTTATAACATTTGCAGGTAACCACATGCTACGGATAGAGGAAGTAGATGAGAACGATGCGAAAGAAAGAATAGGCAAAAAACTCAGACAACATGCAGAGGAAACAGCATGAGGCAGGCATCTAGTCACTCTATGCAGCAGCTTTAACTCCAAATTTCCAATCAAACTGAGGTTTTAACAACACGTGGGGCTATACATGTCAAAACAAGCAAGGTGTTCGCATAGTGGATTACCTCATCATGCGGTCCATCAACATCAAGAATAAAAAACTCCACATAGAGAAAAAAGGCAAAATCTCCTTATATGTCACTACTTTTTTCAGTTAAGATGCCGTGGTAAAGGACAAGTGGAAGGGCACTTTTAAAGGACCATCTTTTCATGTTTGTCAGATGAGAGAAGCTTAAATATGAAATGATCATACTAAGTTCCTAAGCAGCTTAGGACCCCTTAAAAAAGCTCTTCTTTATGTGGCTTGATTCCACTGTACAATTTAGAAGAGTAATAGCAGATTGAACGATATAATAAAGACTTAAATAAATCTATTCCAAACAAAGAATATAACATCCCCTTATCATCTAACAATGTGTGAGAATAAAAGAATGGTCAGAAGTAAAATGTTGAAATGAACAACATTTTTAGAGGATGTGCCCCACCAACCTCGGTCACTCGTTCTGCTTGCCGCTTAATAGGGCTCTCCTCTGTCATGAACATGTCCATCTGTGAGGGGCTGAGACCATACAGATATTTTGGAATATTCTTAAAATTCTCCATCACTGCATCCATAAACACAGAATATAGTTAAAAGCAAAAAACAATCTGAATATGTTCATATGCAAAATTCAAACAATGAACAGTATGTAGCTGCAAAAAATTCTTTCTCATACAAATTGCATATGCAAACGCAAATCAGAAAAATCATCCAACCATGACAAAAGCAACCTGCAATCTAAATTCTGGAGTTTCACAAACAATTGCGTGTTGAAAATATAAAATGTCTTGTAATCTCAGCCTTGGACATAAAGCGTCTTCATTAACTGTTTTTTGTTTGGCATCCCTCTAATGGCTCCTTTATTTCATAATTCCTACAAATTCTCGTGTCTATAGACATCTTAATGAAAAATTCGTTACAATTTTTCATCCTTGGAGCCCTCAGCTGTAGTAATTTTTATTCTGTTATTTTTATCTCAATTGTTAGAAAGTCAATGTTCACTAAACATTGTTTAGCTTATTCTTGAGTGTTGACTATTGTGACTAAGTAGCTATACTGTGTGAATTGAACTTATATTAGCTCACTAGAATTTACAGGTTCTTTCAAAACTTTCTCTCTTTAAAAGCATTAACGTGGTTTTCCTCTTTTGGTGGCTGTGGTTGCTCGTGTTTCTACTTTCCATTGTTGTTCAGTTTCTATGCTTTGTTGACATGGTATCAGAGCTCCTATGATCCAGCGTGCCTACTCAGTGGATGTGGCTTGTCACAAGCTCCATACTAAGGTGAGAAAGTCCCTCACATGAAGTGCAAGTAGTAAGAAGGTGAAGAGCATGGAGAAAACTAGTTTTGACCAATTTGCAGGTTATTGAGCAGTGTACGGCATACCCTCTATCAACATCTGTATGAAGTGTTCTTCAAAATTGAAAAGCAACTTGAAGTTTTAAAAATCAATGTAACACCCTTTCTAATCCGCAGGCCAAGGCCAATACAAACACAATTTTTCCCACCAAGTAGGCACTCTGCTCATCAAAAAGCAATCTTTGAAAGGTCTCCCCAATCTTGTCCATAACCTCATAAATGAGGCCGAGTGTAAAAACCTCTCGATCCACCAACCTTAGCACATGGTACACTAGCTGCCAAACGTCAACAAACTACTGGACCTATCACCAAAACTCATCTCTGAAAACAATCCTCTGAAACCTAAGCCCAATCAGCTCGTCGCTACAATGCCACTGTGAATTTAGGGCTGGCTGGCATCTGGCACAATGCAGGAGCAACTGATCACAAGATGACAAAGTGGTAGGCAAAGTGTGTGGGTGCTAGCTCCTTTAGATCTAGCAGCCTATATGTCCCATGGCAAGGGCCCTCTTCTTCCTGGTCACAAATGTGACAAGATGGCAATGATGTGATGGTGGAAACCCAAGGGAGGCCTCCTATTTCGTGCATCAAAAGATCAATGCAATGTGTTGCACATAGGGTCCACACAATGGCAAGATAGTCTCTCTCTAAAAGCTCGCCCACGGCCACACAAATGCTAACATTGTCAGTGACCACCTACACTACATGTTGCACCCCCGCTCATAAATAAACTCTCCCAACTCAACAATGCCAGCTCAGTGCCCAATGGAACAAGAAATCAAGATGATAATAGGCATGTGCCTAATATCAACTCACCCATCCAATAGAATACAGCAACCGTAAGTGACCCAGGCATGTCCTATGGGGTTGAGCTCCTTTGTGATGCATGCATGCTCCATTCTCAAGTGGCAAGTACTCAGAGCCATGCCCTGTGGGGGGTTCTCCAAGTGGCATCACAAGCTGCAATCCCTCATCATGTCACGGAAGATGGTGATTGGCCAGGCAAATAAGCCACTGGTGACTATAGAAAAATTGGTGTGTTGCAAGTTTATTGGTTGCCTCATGGTGTGTCTGCTACCACCCTGCAGGCACTGTGCTCTGTCAATATCTGCCCGCCCTATCCTATGCAAGTGCATGTGGTTGTGGCCTAACTCTAGGGTGTGAGTGTGCTCCACCCTATGGTCTCTCCACAACACATCCCATAGTTGCCCGAGGAGCTAATGCCTCTTCTAAACATGGGCCGCTATGCTTAGTAAGCCCTCCCCTAGCTGACTCCCCTGATGAAATGCATCTCCTGTAGATGATGGCCATGCTACGAGCTAACACACCTCAAAAGCCACCTAAAAACCTGTAATCTCAATGCACCCTAAATCACTAAACCCTAAAACCTACATCTAGAATAAATTGTGCAAAAGAGCCTCATGCAAATCAACCACATGGTGATCGCCTATGCCAAAAGAAGCTTGGGAACATGCAATCACTCTCCCTCTGGCAACCCTACAGCCAATCCTAGCAACAACATTCACTCAAAATGATGCACTATAGCTTCCAAACAAAGCAAAGGAAAAAATGGTAGAAAAAAGCTTCAAGAAGGTGTTTTGCTTGCAAATCTTCACACTCACTTTTTCCATCTCCATTGTGCTACAATCACCTTCCATAGATTGCTACCTTGACATAGAGTGCTCACACATGCATTTTGGCCCCCTATTTGCCCTCTCCACAACCTCAAGAAACCCCAATAAAAGTGCACCCAAAAATCAAGTTCCACGCCATTTGTAAAAAAAATTCCAATTTTTTTGTTTGCATCATTCCGACGTTCTAAAACGCTCCGCCATCAAAACGACATTCTCTTGCAACATAGGTTGTGGTTGATCTTTCAACTAAACCTGGCACAGAGGTGAAACCAACAATGGTTATTAACCACAATGCTCATCTTTGGTGATCAATGGTGAGAAGGTACATTCAAATTGAAACTAAATAATCTCTGGAGCTGCTAGGCATAAAGCATGGCTAATGTTGGTAAGACCTAGCACTAGAATCTTGGGACTTGTCTAGCTACCAAGCTCTAATTGCCTATCTCCCCTCATAGCTATTTTGTGCTTCCCCTCGCTCTTGGCACATAATGTTGCTCTGGTATTGCACACTTTCATTGAAGAGAACGTCACCCATCATAGTTTTAGTCTACTTCCTGGGCAAGAAGCTCCAAGAGCCCAGGCTCGAGCTCCAGAGCCATCCTATAAACCTAGCTCAACCACGATAACTAAGTGATCAACTCACCCCACACAACAGAGGCTTGGTCAGACCAAATATATCTTGCTAGATCATTCACAAGTCAAAACCTTAGCCATGTTTGCTCTACGACCATCTGAATCTTTTTCATTCTCAAAGCACCGAAGTCAACTATTTAGCAGTATATGCATCATGATGTTACATGTTCTTCACGAAGAAAAATAATTCCATGTGATCAAAGAACAAGGATGAAGAGAAATCGTAGTCAAATTTCATGCTTGCTACATTGATGTTTCTCAAGATGGTAATTGCAAAAAAACAATACATCTTGGCTTTTTTGTTGCCATTATGTTCTTTAGCTTCCAAAATAATTATTGCGATTGGCTCTTTATGATTTTCAAAACCTTTGTAGTAACTTGGCTGAGACATCTTCAAAAAAAGCTTTCCACTTGATCTTGATGTACACAAATCTTCATAATTAGCACTTTTCTCCTTAATATCACACAGCTTGTACATCTTGGTTATGTGCTATTTTTATCTCTAAATTGGAAGTAAATTCTCATGACCGATGGTAGCAAATTCCCATTTTGGTGGTCTAGGTCATTAATTTTATTAGATTATCTTCACAAGCAACCTTCATTGTAGCTTGATGTTCAGCATTAGTGGAAGATAAAGCGATTGTCAGTTGCTTCTTACTACATGTAAAAGCTCTAGTCTAGACCTTGAGAAAAAGCCTTCACTCTATAGACAATTGCCCAATCTACATCAACATATCCTAGTAGCTTTAAATCCCTTTGGTCATTATAAGAACTCCATAGTTTGCCATTCCTTTGAAATACCTTAACACCCCCTTGCCAGCCTTCCACTCAAATTCCCTTGGGCTTACTCATAGATTGGCTTACAATTCCAATAGTATTAGCAGTATATGAACATGTGGTATTGAGATAAATGAAGCCCCTCAACAGTTGTTTATATGGCTTACCATCTTTTTCAGGTCATTCATCCTCACCAATTTTCATTATGTTTCAATAGGGATTGGGAAGTGTTTGAATATTTTTTAAGTTCAGTAATTAGATCTATATCAGTATCTACGATAAGCAAATCACCAACGTACAAGATCACTACCAAGACCAACCAGCCTACTATTTAAAACTAGCACGTCAAGGATAGATAACACACAAAGCACAATGCATCTAGGTTGACTTATACTTTCGGCCCTTGAAATTACTTGGGACCTTGACATGGCATTCGATTAGTCATTTGAATAAAGTTCAGAACATAAACTCATGAATGACCCAGATAAATAAAATGATCGCTACACCTTTCCGACATCCAAGCATCTCATTAGCTGTCCCTGTGGCAAAACAAAGTAGAATCTCTTGATATAGATAAGAAACACACACTTTGGTTTTCCTGAAATCTTAAACAAGTGAAAGAACTCAATTTAAGCTCTGAAATAATAGGGGAGATACTATGTCAATGACCGATCAACCATTATTGAGAACTGCAATCAGGTTAGGAAAGGCTCGATACAGGCCCTCCTAGATGCAGCGGAAGAGTTAGGCCAGCCATGGACTACTTCGGAAAAGGCCACACTATACAATCGGGATAGCATGAAAAATGAAACAGATGAACTATGGGCGATTGCAACCAAACCCTGCAATTGTTGCTATGATACAATTTTCTGTTATTTTTCAAATTCTCAAAAACCAGAAGAAATTCACTCTCATGAATCCTGAGTAGTTTGAAAAGAATGACGGAGCGCGAAAACACCTACGTCCATCTTTAAGATTCTCGCCGCGAAACTGCTTCGGCACATCGTGCAACGAGGCGGTGATTCGCAACACTGCACGCTGCTGGCTTTTGGGAAGTCTTGTGCTGCTGCAAAGAGGTAACCCCGCCAAGGAGGAAGCACTGCTGCTGGACAGATTTGTATGCAGCGACTGCTTCGATTTGGGAGCGGAGAAAACAGATCCGGATGTTCTTTGGCCTATCAACGCCATCGCCATATCTCTCTCTCCCTCCCTCCCTCAGTATATCGCCATCTAACAGTCCCAGAACCTTATAAATAGAACCCTAACCCTAACTCTAAATAGAGTGCCCTAACCCTGACTTTAAATAGGTTGCATAAATTTATAAGCAACAATGTATATTTACTTTATTGAAAGAAAGATGGGAAAATCCCATCAAGAAGTACATGGTTAGAGATACCAAAATTAAGCGCCCAACACATTCATTATTAGCAGGACCTGCTGATTCCTTCATAAAAACAGACTGTGTAATATGCGGTAATGCGCCACTACAAAACTTACTGTTAGCGTGAAAGGCAGTGAAGGGCACCACCCCGGCGCATCGCAAATTACCTAGAGTTGTTTCTTATCTTGCCAGCACAAATTACTTTACCAGCTTCTACCAGTCGTTTCTACTAATATCTCAATAACGTGCAGCTTCCAGTAGTCATTCCCACTGTTGTCTCAATGATAGTTTTGCATATCTGCATGTGACAGCAGTCGCAGTCGGTTCTAATGAATTCTCACTTGATTACACTGATTGAAGTGTGCAAATCATCTCCATAATGCCAGTGACAATTGATGATAGGGTTCTAAACCAAGTACATGAAAAAATAGGCGGTATAGTGCACAAAAATTTGTGTTTATTATAGTAGCCACCAACGGGCTTTATATCACAGACCCAACGTTGCTTAGGCCATAATTAGATCGCTTATAAACTGGTGCTTATTCCCTTACCGGCCGAGGCTCCACAGCTGAAAAAAATCTCAAGTAGGCATGTGTACACTCATGTCTTTGAGGATGTTGATCTGGAAGCTTTGACATGGTTTGCTCAAGGATGCGGAGCAGATGGGACTGAGATTTGTAAATAAATACCTTACAGATTTGTAAGGTATCTTTGCTATTTTTAGAAATATTAAAAAACACCTTAGAATGTTGTAAGATTCAATTACTATTTATAATAAGTCACACAATTCTGAAATTACTATTTTTGGAAAATGGACTTCCTAAAAATAAAAATAAAAATTTGAAAAAAAACCTGCAGGTGTTTTACGTAGGGGAAGGCCCACGAGCGGGGGGCCTTCCGCCTTTGGAGGCGCCCTCGGGCCCCTCAAAAGGCAAAAGGCCCCCGCCATGGGGGCTTCCCCCTTACTAAATTCTAAATAATAATAGCGTAATGCCAAGTGCTCAAGTTTCCTTTGTATTTTAGAGGCACCTCCCCCAACACAATGTTCATGTGAATTTTAGAACCAGAATTTTAGGTGATTATTCTTCCATAATCAACCAATCAAATGTTGACACATAGCACATGAGCATTCTTGTGGAATGTGCATGTGGATAGCCAATGAGGGGCTGCCACATAGCACATGCACATAGCAACCGGAATGTGCACGTGCTATGTGACAGCCCCTCATTGGTTGTCCACATGCACATTCCACTGTAAAACTATTTGCAATATAATAGCAAAAAAAAAAAAAACCAGCGTCCACGCGTGCGACGTCCATATCGTACGGCCCGGAAAAAACAAAAAAACTTACCTTCATTACGCACGGGAAGGCTCGAAGCCCTCGGGCCTTCCTTGTCGGTCGAGCTCCCACTCTAGGACAAGGTCCCTCCCAGCAAGGAAGGCCCTCAGACGGGGCCTCCCACCCCTCCCACTTAATTGACATTCACCAGATTTTAAGGCCTTATTGGGCCCTATATTATTTTACATAATATAAGGCCCCAATTTTTTTTATACTATTTGTATGTATATGCATCCTACATGCTACGTGCGCGAAGGAGACATTCTAACACATTATGAGAAGAGACATTCTAACACATCATTAATGTCATGTGCCAAATCCAAACTAATAGCAATAACAATGAAAGTAAAGCTAATAGCAAGAGAAATACAAAGCATTCAAGATAGCATGTCCATAGAAAGCTAGAAACACAAGAATTTTTATAGAATCACATTAGGAATGAAAAATGAGAACATAGCATGGAGTAGAGCATGGATTCATGTGGATAGAGCACATGAGACCTAGCAATGAGAATCCCAAGGCTCACATTCACAAGAGGAAGCTTAGAGCTATCTCACTTGCAAATGAGTCAAAAGATCCAAAAGTTGATGTCTCTTGCATTGGGCCCTTATTGGCCTATTATCCTTATTGATTACTTTGAAGGGCCTAAAGAGGGAACCTCCTTGTTCTTAAGGCTAATAGCTCCTTTTGGGCCTACAAAGCTTACAATGGATATTATATTGCCTTGACAAGCAGTTACGTACTAAAAGTACATGACACTCCCCCTACTTAAACATTTTTGTCCTAAAAAATGAAGATGCTCATTCGATGAATTTGAATGCTCCATTTAAGTAGTTCTAAAGAAGATGCCATGTCCAGCAACTTGCTCCATAGTTGTAGATCTCTCATTGACAAACTCGATGGAGATAACTACCATCTTTGGAAATTCAAGATGAAGGTTATACTTCTAGCTAAAGTATTGTGAGACATCGTTGATGGCACAGAGCTCAAACCAGAAGGTGATGCAGCCGTCATCACCAAGTGGAGACTGAGAGATGGCAAAGCATTTGCCATGATCACCCTCAACATCAAGGATACTCAGATCAGCCACATACGTGCAACTCAAACAGCTAAGGATGCATGGGACATCCTAGCAACTCTCTACGACATAAGAAACGTTACTTCCAAGCTTCATCTGAGGAAGAAATTCTTCACTCTCAAAATGTCTAATGCAGATAGTGTTTTGAGTCACCTCGACACATTCAAAAATCTTATGGAGCAGATCACTGCAATTGGCTCAGTCATAGAAGATTCTGATGCACTCATGACTCTATTATCAAGTCTACTTGAAGCCTACAAAAATTGGGTAATGGCGATTTCTACCCAGGAGCACCTCACTCTATCAAGAGTAATTTTGTTGCTCCTATAAGAGGAGATCAGAAAATCAGCATCCTCCTCAGGCTCAGGATCGGATCCTCAAGCTCTGTATTAAAAAACTCAGAAGTTTAAATCCAAGAGATCTACAAAGTCAGGCTCTATTGACAAGAAGAGCAACATGTTGTCTGGACAAAATTCCAATTCAGGATCGAATTCAAGCTCTTCATCATTCCAACCAGTGCATAAACTTTTCTACAGATATTGTAAGAGGACTGGTCACGAAATCAAGGACTGCCGAATTTTGAAGTACAACAACGAAAAGAAGAAGCAGTTTCAACAACAAGCACATAGTGCTTCAACCAATCACTCAAATCAGCAATAAGAAGAAAAAGATGAAGCAGCTTTCATGACCAAAGTCAGAGAACAACATGATATCGATTCTTGGTATCTAGAGATTGGAGCAACTCAACACATGACTCACCATCGCGAATGGTTCAATGACTATAAGTCATTCACCCACTCTTGAGTTGTGCAACTTGGAGACAACTCATGACATTCAATCGATGGTGAAGAAACAGTCAGAGTTGAGTTCAAAAGATGTGAGGTCAAGTTGTTGTCCAAAGTTCTCCACGTTTCAAATCTGACCAAGAATTTGCTCTCAATTAGCAAAATCATTAATTCAGGTCGGAGGGTCGAATTCGATACAGATGGCTGCACAATTCTTGACGAATCTCGGAAGGTTCTAGCCTATGGAAGAAGAAGCGGCTATCTTTACAAACTCAGCCATTGCTATTCTTCTAACAGTCAAGCTCTTCACAGAGCCACTCCTGAATCAACTGATATGACGTGGCATTTCAGACTTGGCCATCTTAACTTCAACAATATTCAGCAAATGTCAGCTCAGAGTCTAGTACAAGATCTGCCTTCAATCAGCAAGCCAACTTCTCCATGCGAAAGTTGTATTATCAGCAAGCATGCTAGGAGTCCCTTTAGTTCAGACTCAGTTCATACATCCAAGGGCTTGCTTGACCTTGTACATAGCGACATTTGTGGCCCGATGCAGACTGCTTCCACAGGGGGGAGCTCTCTATTTCCTAACCTTCATCGATGACTTCTCTCGAAGGACTGCAACCGTCTATCTGAAGAACAAGTCCGAAGCATTCAAGTTCTTCAAGCAATTCAAGGCGTCTGCAAAAAATCAGACCTAGAGGAAGATCAAGGCTCTACGCACAGATGGAGGGGGAGAGTACATCTCCACAGAATTCAAGGAATTCTGCAAGGCCAACAGGATACATCGACAACCAGCTACTCACCTCAGTTCAATGGTGTAGCTGAACAGAAGAATCAGACACTCATTGAGAGTGCCAAGAGCATGATGGCCCATGCCTCTCTTCCAAAGAAATTCTGGGCAAAAGCTGTTACTACAACGACCTATTGCAAAATCGATCCATCACCAAAGCCCTGAATGGCAAGACACCTTATGAGGTGTGGACAAGATCAAAACCATCACTCAAACATATTTGTGTGTTTGGATGTGCCCCTTTGCGAAAAATGCGACAAAGTGGCCAGAATGCCTTAGAAACCATCTTTAAGACACCTTCGGCTTTTTCGGCTTCTTTGCTGCCTTCAATCTAAGGGCGCCTTCATGATTTACATACCTTAAGTCTAAGGGCGCCTTCGTGATTTACATACCTCAAGTCTAAGGACACCTTCAGGATCTGCATACATTCAGTATAAGAGTACCTTCAGGTTTTTCGGGTTTTTCGCATTTTTGCTACATTGGCAGATCGACGTCGCCAACTTATCATCAATCCTAAAAATAGCTGGAGAAACAAATATTCTAAGGGCGGTTACCAACTTTGTACATATGCAAAACTGGAGTAAATGGCAGTTAAGGCATAAGATATTTTTCTCTCGACACTTGTAAACATATATACTAGCTGAATCAAGCTATGTAAGTTTTAATTGAATTTCTTCTTTCAGTTAGAGTAATCTGTAGCCAGTGTTATCATGCTCAACAAGCTGAAGTTATTGCTTCAAGCGATTGTACTCACAGTTGATATTAATCATATTGCAATTTTTGTCTCACTACTGCATTGTTCATTTGCGCAATCTGTATGAATCATTCTACTTTCACTGATGATGTTGATAAAGAATTATCTTTATCATCGTTTCGCACTTCCAATTCATCCTATGATGATGTTGATGATGATTCACCACAATCACTTGGCCTATCATTTTTCCTGCATTCCTGGATTAACTATTTTTCCCAATTGAACTATAGGTGCTTTGTCTTGATCCTTCAACTTTTGTAACCGCATTATCATATTACTAATATTCAGCGACTAACATATCTCCAAAGTGTGCCCTAGTGGTGTTAAGAACTTAGGAGTGTTTTAGGCCTTATCTTGTGAATTTTTGTTTAAGTTAGAAGTGATATTAGGTTTTTTTATATCTTGACATTTAATTAGATTTTCAAACCTTAAGCCTTGGGAGTTGTTTTTTATAGAAGAAAAAAAAAAAGCGAGATTAGGAAATTTGAGTTTACCCTTTAGAGTTTTTTTTTTTTAGGCACTAAATTTTTTTAGGAGGACAGTAGAATAGGAACTTTATTTTCATCACTAAGAGTGACTTTTTTTTGCTTAGTTTCTTATTTTCTTGAAGAATCACTTCACAATGGATTCAAGCTATGAGTATGAGTGTGATTATGATTCCACCTTCTATGAAGATTGTTTAGAAGTTGTCAAACAAATGGAATTAATTAGCAAAACCGAAATGTGCTTGGAAAGATGGGAAAATACAAAGAAATGGCTTATGCATTGGAAAGAAGAGAGAACACTTAACTCCTTGTGTGAATCATCTCATTTATCAAGCACCTTGTACAAGAAGAGTTGGTTTCATATCAACTTGGCCATTCTAAGGAAAAATTTGAGAACATCAAGATAATATTTGCAACATTACAAAACCTTGGTGTCAAGCTTAAATCCATGTTTCTCAAAGCACTTGAGAATCTTCAAGAGGGGCCTAACTTTGATCAAGACACCAATTCCAAGGGCAATCAATATGTCTTCTTTTTATTCTCCAATTCCATCAAGTATAGCATCATTATCTTTGGAGATTCATGTACACATTCAAAGGGCTTAGAGGATACATGTTGGTTATATGATAACATACCATCTAATATATAATATGGTGTTGGGGTTAGTAAGGATGTTGATTGTTCTAATGTTTTGGGCAAAGGACAAAGCAACGACATTGGATATTGAGCCACAAAGGAACTCAATTGGCATAGGATTTATCAACCTTAAGACAATGGTATTGGTGGAGAGGTCATCCAAACATTTCTACAAGAAATGATGTGCATAATCAACTTCTTCATCAAGCACCCATCAAGGCTTGACAATCAAGGAAAATCTACATCGACAAGTCTAGCTCTAATTTTGGTCCAAAAGCATTTACCAAACACGCCAGGACCATTGTGTGAAAGAGTGTCTGGTGCTTGTAAGAATTTCTATCAACAAACAAACTCCATTGTGGTCATAGGACCAAGCCTCCACTAGATCTACGGTCATGATTGAAATATTGTGGGTCATTGGATCACGACCAGCCACTAAATTTTGAAAAAAAACTAAGCAAACTTCAATTGAAGAGACCCGAAGGGCAAAAGGCCCTTCAAATTCAAAGTTTACGCATGCTGAGAGAGAGAGAGAGAGAGAGAGAGAGAGAGAGAGAGAGAGAGAGAGAGAGAGAGAGAGAGAGAGAGAGAGAGAGAGAGAGAGAGAGAGAGAGAGAGAGAGAGAGAGAGAGAGAGAGAGAGAGAGAGAGAGAGAGAGAGAGAGAGAGAGAGAGAGCTGAAATGGAAAAAATCATCTCGAAAAGTTGATTCTAAGAATGTACCACCTTTATTGGATAAAGGAAAGGTGAAGGTCAAGGACGATTCTTCAAGTCAGACTTCAAGGAAGAAATCACCATCAAGGAAGTCATCACCTTCAGAGACGACCACATCATCTAGAAGGTCATCGCCTCCACAGCCAAGAAAGCTAAACAAAGATCAAAGATCGACCCTTATGAAAAGGAATAATCAGAAGAAGTCCAGCATGATATGCCCAAGCATTTCAAATGCTATACTTTGGATGATGTTGTGATTATGTTACCTAAGGCTCATCGAGAACCAGAAGAGCAAACATCAGAAACAAAGGAGGTTTACAATGGACCAGCTAGGATAGCCAACGAATCTTTTTGAACGAGGAGAGCCAGAGAAAATTGTTCAAGTTGGAGCACAACTTACTCCCAAACAATTTCAAGCATTAAAAAGTTATTGATCAGGTACCAAGATTGTTTTGCTTGGACATACAAGGATCTCAAAGGAATTTCTACCTCAATTATTGAGCATACAATACCCTTGCTACCTGATGCAGTTCCCAAGGTCACAAAATTTTATCACTATAATCCAAACGTTACTAAACTTATAAAGAAAGAGCTACAAAGATCACTTGAATCCGTCTTTGTTTATGAAATTGTGCATACCGAATGGGTTTTGCCAATTGTCGTCGTTCCTAAGAAGAATGGGAAGATGAGAATTTGCATGAATCTCAAAGCTTTGAACAAAGTGATGCGAAAGGATCACTACCTATTACCCTTTACTGAAAGCATATTGGACCGTCTTGCTAGAGCAAAAGCCTACAATTTTTTGGATGGATTTAGTGGTTATAGCCAAGTTAAGATTGCACCTGCGGATCGTCATAAAACAGCTTTTGCAACAGAATGGAAAACTTATGCTTATATAGTTATGTCGTTTGGACTTTGTAATGCACCTAGTTCATTTCAAAGAGTCATGCAGTTTGCCTTTAAGGACTACTTGCAGAAATTCTTGAAATCTACTTGGATAATCTCGGAGTCCATAGTGCCGATACAGATCATTTGGATCATTTGAAAAAAGTATTTGAACGTTGTCACAAATACCAAATCTCCTTAAATCCATAAAAATGTCAAATTTGGGTCACTCATGGAGTTGTCCTTGGACATGTGATATCAAGACATGGTTTTGCTACGAATTATTCCAAAATCAAAGTCATTGTGGAGTTACCACCGCCAGGAACAATTCAAGGAGTCTATGTTTTTATGCGTGCAAATTACTATCGGATATTTATTCTATTTTTGCGGATTTAGCAAGACCTATATAAAAATTGACTATTGTACCAATTTGGATAGTAGAGGCATTGGAAGCATTTGAAAAATTAAAGAAAGACATGGACAACATAATATCAGAGTTGGGTTCAGAAAATACCTTCATAAGTCAAAAAGTTATTCAGTTGAACCACGAGCTCAAGATTGCCAAGCAACATGAGGCAAAATATGAAGCCGAGCTGAAGAAAAATAAACAATCTACTGAGCGACTCGAAGAATATGTGGCGACTCTTTAGAATTCCTTGACAACAACCTAAAACCAAGTGGACAAAGCCGCCCAAGATGCTAAACAACAAGTGTTGTTGTTGGTTTGTCAATTGGATATGGCTGAGCTTGAACGGGAGCGCCTTCAAGATGAGTTGGATGCAACCACCCTTGAACGCGACACTTACCTCCAAATGCAAGTACCAGATTGTCCAGTCACATTGGATGAGGTCTGATACTTGTTTAGGAAAGTTGAAACCTATCAAACTTTTTTGGTAGGGTTTTAAGAAAGATTGGACAAGTTAAAACGTACGACATTGACTGAGCTAGCTAAGGCAAAAGCAATCATCAAAGATTATGAAAATCAGTGCTCAAGTCTTGGATTCCAATCCACAAATTCCATTTCTGGTTATGCCACAGTTCTCACCTAAGCAACAAGATTAAGAGGATTGAATACATGCATGCACCAAGGGGAGATGCCGGTATTGAAGAAGACGTGTTACCAGATGTTCAGGCCATTGAAGAAGATCCATCAACCTCAAGGCCCAGGCCATTGTTTCATAAGCCAATCACCATCGAGGACCATATTCAAGTGTTTCTACAACAACATCCGCAGGAGTCCTCGAGGGGTGGATGGGTCATTAAATTCAAGACCTCTAAAATAGAGGATGTCAAAGAAAAGCTATCAGCATTGGGAGAGCAGCCGGCATGGAGAACAATAGTTTTTGAGAAGACTCCGGATTCCACTAGGAGTTATGTTGCCAGCCCTCGTCAATTGCTGGTAGATCTGTACTATTTGCCAATGCCATGTCGAAATAAATGGAAAGAATTGGGGATTCCATTGGAAAAAGTCAGTATCCATACCCCCAACTCCACCAAGTATATAATTGGCAAATATCAGTGGATTTCAATCGAGCCTTACAATTTTATGTAGTAGAGTATAGACATTCACCAGATTCGACCGTTAGGCAATCTACGCTTTTTGCGAACGATCTGACAATGTTGGCATTCGTAGTAACGAGGTGGAATGATTGCTTATCTCAATTGGCATTCGATCTTAATAAACCAATGGCGTCCAACAATGTACAAGATCAATTGCCACTTGCCAGATTATACTACCGTGCTACAATGCTGGGTAAAATGTGGGAATCCAGATTTACGACCTGGACCACTTCAAAATGGATTGTCGGGGCAAATAAGTGCTGCTTACTGCACAAGAAATATTTCAACACGCTGTGCCTGGAATTCATAGAGAGCGATAACATAAATCAAAATCCCATGAGAGCGATAGCATAAATCAAAATCCAGCATTTGTAATTTGGTTTATGCTATGATTTTGATTTCCAATTATAGCATTGCATGGTATTGATGTTTTGAAATTATTAGATACTATTTTTCATTCTTAAGTCATCGAATTGTCAACAGACTAACTTCCAAATGGATTCACAAAGCAAAGCTAGTCTCACCCTAGAGAAGCTACATGGATTCAATTATCTTTTGTAGAAATTCAAGATGAAGACCTTGCTAATTGCCAATGAGCTATGGGATGTTGTCACAGGAATCGAATTGAAACTTGAAGATGACACAACCAACCTGAAATGGAAATCGAAGGATGGAAAGCTTTTGTGCTAATTATTCTCAATATATCAGATACCCAAATTGGCCACGTATCTGAAGCTCAAAATTTGAAAGAAATATGGGACATCCTGAGCGCACTATTTGATGTGAGAGACATGATTTCGAAGTTGCATCTCAGAAGGAAATTCTTCTCACTCAAGATGTCTAACGATGATTCACTTCAAAATCATGTTAACTAGTTTAAGAATCTCTTGCAACATATGGTAGCTGGCAAATCAACTATTGATGATCAAGACACAATCATGACTTTACTATCGAGTCTGTCACACAAGAGTAATCACTATGTTGCTGTAGGAAGACAATCGAAGAAGCTCATAAAGCTCTTTTGAATTTAATATCGCATATCTTCAATCATTATGAGTAGTACTGTGTAAGATCAAAAGTTACTAATCCTATATTTTTGTGGCATGGAAAGCGTTGGAATTCGATGCTCAGCCTCAAATCCATTCAATAATGATCATCTTGAAAGCTGTATATATCTATACCGAAAACCAGAAAAAGATGACTCGAATTTTTATAATAGAAACTCGACTTGTATTTTTTCAGAATTCTTTGTATCGACTTGAAAATCCGTAATTCTTCGATACTCAAAATCAAAATTTCTTGATACAAGATCGACTTAGAAAATCTGTAATTTTTTGAGTTTTTGTACAATTTCTCAAGTCATTGTATATTTTCGATACAATGTAAATTTCGATACCGTCGGTTAGAAATCCGATTCACGTTGAAAGTCTGCCTACTTTGTACATTCAAAGGTGGTTGTAATGAATGAGACAGATAACATTTAATGCTAATCAGATATCTAGCAAGTAGAAGATACTTTGTAATAGACAAATAAACTGTGGATAGGAAGTCAGTTAAGATATAATCTTCACCAAAAAACTTCTTGAAAACTAATTTCAAGTTTAAGTAACCAGCATTATTACGTTCAACAAGCTGAAGTTATCACTTCAAGCCATTGTACTCATTGTTGATATTAATCAGAGTGCAATTCTAGTCTCACTATTGTTCATTTGCGCTTATTTGAATCATTCATTTTTTGAATATTCTACTGCTAATTGTGGCGCTTCCAATCCTACACACACCCATTCGAACTTCCGCTGACTAACCTCTTGATTTCCGACATGGTATCAAAGTGGGCAATTCAGTAATCTGCATTTCTATAGTGAATTATCAGTCTTGTTTCTATAAAGACATCATTCTAGGAAGCATGCAGCCAATAGTATTCCGATTTCGTTGTTTCTACCAATGATCTCGCTCAACCAGAATGGATCTGTCTTCTAGTTCTTCTCTTATTGAAAAACTCGATGGGAGTAACTACCATCTCTAGAAATTCAAAATGAAGGCCATACTACTAGCCAAAGAACTGTGGAACATTGTTGATGGCACAGAACAACCAGAAGGCGTTGCAACCATTATCACCAAATGGAGATTGAAAGATGACAAGGCTTTTGCCATGATCACTCTCAACATAAAGGACACCCAAATCAGTCACATACGTGTTGCTCAGACTGCTAAGGATGCATGGAACATTCTAGCAACCCTCTACGATATTAGGGACGTCACCTCCAAATTACATTTGAGGAAGAAATTCTTCACCTTGAGAATGTTCGAAGCAGAAAGTGTTTAGAGTCATCTCAACACTTTCAGAAATCTTATGGAGCAGATGACTGCAACTGGCTTAGTCATTGAAAATTCCGATGTTGTTATGACTCTATTATCGAGTCTACTTGAAGCCTATGAAAATTGGGTCATGCAATCTCAACCCCCAGGAGAATCTTACTCTAACAAGAATAATCTTGATGCTCCTACAAGAGGAAATCAGAAAATCTGCATCCTCCTTAGGCTCAGGGTCAGATCCCAGGCTCTATATTCCAAAAATCAGAAGTTTAGATCCAAAAGAACTACAAAGTTAGTTTATCCTGATATAGCAACATGCAGTCTGGATTGAATTTTGGCTCTGGGTCAAATTTTGGCTTTGGGTCGAATTTTGGTCCAAGATCGAATTCAAACTCTTCATCATTCCAACCAATGCAGAAACTATTCTACAAATATTGTAAGAGGACTGGACAGGAAATCAAGGACTGTCGAACTTTAAAATATAACAATGAGACGAAGAAGCAATTCCAACAATAAGCAAATTTTGCTTCAACCAGTTACTCGATCCAGCAACACGAGGAAGATGAAGCAGCTTTCATGACCAAAGTCGGAGAACAACATGATATTGATTCCTGGTATCTAAACTCCGGAGCAACTCAACATATGACTCACCATCACGACTGGTTCAAAGAGTACAAGTCATTCACACACTCTTGAGTTGTGCAACTTGGAGACAACTCATCTCATTCGATTGAAGGTGAAGGAACAGTCAGAGTCGAATTTCAGAAAGGTGAAATCAAGTTGTTGTCCAATGTTCTCCACATTTCAAATCTGACCAAGAATATGCTCTTAGTTAGCAGAATCACCGATTCATGTCAGAGGCTCGAATTTGATACAAACAGGTGCACCATTCTTCACAAATCTTGGCAAGGTCTAGCTTTCGGAAAGAGAAGTGGCAATCTTTACAAACTCAGCCACTACTATTCTTCTAATAGTTAAGCTCTTTACACTTCCACGTCTGAATCAACTGATATGCTTTGGCATTTCAAATTAGGCCATTTCAATTTCAATAGTATTCATCAAATGTCAAATCATAAATTAGTACAAGATCTGCCTTCAATTAGCAAATCAAATTCTCCTTGTGAAAGTTGTATAATCAACAAACATGCTAGAAGTCCATTCATTTTCGATACAGTTCATACTTCTAGAGATTTGCTGGATCTTGTACATAGTGACATTTGTGGCCTGCTTCCACAAGAGGAGCTCTATATTTCATAAACTTCATCGATGACTTCTCTCAAAGGACTGCCACTTATTTTCTGATGAACAAATCTGATGCTTTCAAATTCTTCAAGCAGTTCAAGGCGTCTGCTGAAAATCAGACCCAGAGGAAGATCAAAGCTCTACGCTCAAATGGAGGGGGAGAATTTATCTCCACAGAATTTAAGGAGTTCTGCAAGGCCAATAGAATACATCAACAATTGACAACTATCTACTCACCTCAGTCCAATGGTATAGTTGAAAGGAAGAATCAGACACTTATCGAAATTTGATGAAGGACACGAAATGCATCCTGACCTAGGAGTACAAAATGATTGATATGGGCCCACTACTGTCTTGAAATCGAAATTTTTTGAATTTGACCTAGCAGACTGATTTTCATAAAGATACCTCACCAACGTGCTGGAAAAGTATGGAATGGCCAATTTCAAACCAAGCCTCTTTCCACTCGATCCTGGACTAAAGTTATCAAAGGAAGAATCTCCTCAAACTGCGGTAGAAAAGACATAAATGAAGCAATATTCGTTTCACTCCATCATCAGCTCACTGATGTACAAAATGATCTGCACACAACCAGGCCTTGCATATTCCGTCAGTTCACTCAGCCAATTCCTATCCAGATCTAACCCATTGAAATGCACTCACAAAGGTCATGAAGTACATCCAAGCAACCAAAAATCTCAGCATCTATTATGGAGACAGTCAGTCTGCCAATATTATCAAAGGCTACACATATGCGGATTGGGATATCGATACCAGAAGGTCGACTTTTGGATTTGCATTTTTATACAATAAAGACCCAATCTCTTGGAACAACCGAAAGCAGACCTCAGTACCATTGTCATCAATCGAATCATGATACATTGTTGCCACAAATGCTACCAAGGAGGGAATCTGGCTAAGGCACCTGCTTGCAGAAATCGACCTTGCACAGTCACATCCAACAACCATTTTCTGTGACAACCAAAGCACTATAGCACTATAGCACTCTCTCTAAATCCAAGATTTCATTCTTGAAGCAAGCATATCGAAATAAAGTATCACTACCTAAGAGAGAAAGTGCAAAGCAAGGAGGTATCATTGGTCTACTGCATGATAGATTCATTGGCATCAGATTATTTCAGCAAGGCTCTATCAAAGGAGCACCATCTCAAATTCAACGAAATGTTAAATTTGAAGATCAAAGCTTTTCAGGATCCACATTAAGGGGGAGTGTTGGAATTCGATGCTCAGCCTCAAATCCATTCAATAATGGGCATCCTGAAAGCTGTATATACTTATACCAAAGACCAGAAAAAGATGACTTGAATTTTTATAACAAAAACTCGACTCGTATTTTTCTAGAATTTGCATTACCTTTATTGACAAATTCTCCAGAAGAACAATTGTTTATTTTATTAAACAAAAATCAAAGGCTTTCATCAAATTTAGACGATTCAAAGAGCATGCTGAGAATCAAACTGGTAAATGAATCAAAGCATTGAGGTCAGATAACGCGGAGAGTACATCTCCAACGAATTCAAGGACTATTGCCTTAACAATGGCATTGAGCAACAATACATCACTTCCTATTCGCCTCAGTCAAATGGTCTTGCTGAGAGAAAGAACATAACCTTAGTTGAATCAGCAAAGTGCATGTTATCACATGCGACACTTCCGACGTGCTTCTAGGCTAAAGCTGTTTCAATAACAACCTATATTCGAAGCAGATGTTCTACTAAAGGCCTCTCAGACAAAACACCATTCGAAGTTTGGACAGGTACCAAACCTTCTTTATCAAACTTACGAGTTTTTGGATGTAATTTTGTGCAAATTCCTCGTGATCTCAGGAAGAAGCTCGACTTTTAGAGTATCAAGTGTGTTTTCATCAGCTACACTGCTTCAAATCAAGCCTACAAGTTGTTCGATCCCATCGAGTCGAAGATATTCACTAGCCGGGATGTCATCTTCATCGAAGATCAGTTTCAAGACCTCAAAAGGAAAGGGCAGTTCCCATGTAGCCGACTTGTCAGATTCTCTTGATGCTTTAAACTTTCCAATTCCGTAGGCGACTATTAGATCCAAACTCCTCTACTTTCGACGAACAATGAATCAACGACGGATTAGAAGATGATGATGTTGCAGATCAGCAACTATAGTATGATGGAAATAATCAACTTCCTCTATCGCCCAGAAGATCTTCAAGAACCAGCAGACCACCCAACCAATATATCGACGAGTCTGCAGCCTACCTTCGATGTCTGTCCAAGAGGCACTTAGTCAGCCTGACTCAAATCTATGGAAATAAGCTATGGATAAAGAGTATTCATCTCTTATCAAGAACCATACGTGGACGATTGTCGAATTACCTGCCAGCAGAAACGTAGTTGATCGCAAATGGATTTTCAAAGTCAAGTACAATGCAAATGGAAGCATCAACAGAAGAAAGGCACGACTAGTGGCTAGAGGATTTTCTCAGGTATACAATGTCAATTACATTGAGACCTTTAGTCCAGTACTCAAGCATTCTTCTATTCGACTTTTGCTATCATTTGCCTTTGCAACAGATCTGAAAATACATCAAATGGATGTACAGACAACATATCTCAATGGAGTTATCAAAGAAGACATTTACATGGTGCACCCGAAGGTTATATTATCGAGGGTGAACACAATCATGTGTGTAAACTCCACAAGACACTATATGGCTTGAAGCAATATGCTCGAGCATGGTTTCAAATGATCAATACTTTTCTTATTGATCACAGCTATACATCCAGCTCTTCAAATTCAAACATTTACTTTGGAGCAGTTCAACAGTCTTTTATCATTATCACTTTGTATGTGGATGATACATTGCTTTTTAGCAACAATATCGATTTGATAAAAGAAGCCAAGACAATGCTATCTTTCGAATTCGACATGACCGATTTGGGCAAAGCTCATTTCTACCTTGGTATACAAATCCACAGAGACAAAAAGCTGAAGTTGGTCTACATTACACAATAGAGGTACATCTACAACATTTTAATCAGATATAATTTGATGAATAGCAAATTAGCTCTCTCACCAATGGAACCACTCAAATTGTCAAAGGATCAGTCTCCCCAAACAATTCACAAGAAGTAGCAGATGCAAGTATCCTTACCATTCTATTATAGGATCTCTTATATACGCCATGATCTGTACTAGGCCAGACTTAACTTTTGCAGTCAGCTCTCTCAATGAATTTATGACTAATTCTGGTATAACACATTGGAAGGCTCTTATCAGAGTCATGAGATATCTTCGAGCTATTATGGACTTTTGCATTTGTTATGGAGTAGTCAACAACGACAAACTCAATTTACTCAGTGGTTTCACAGATGCAAGTTGGGCAGGAGATGTAGACACTCGTAAATCTACTTCTGAATTTACATTCTTCCTCAACAATGGTCCAGTTTCCTGGAACAGTCGCAAGCAATCTTTGATAGCTCTATTTTCCATTGAATTAGAGTAAATCGCAGCCTCTCAAGCTACAAAGGAAGCAATTCGGTTGAGAAACTTACTCTCAGACATCGGTCTGAATCAATAGGCGACATTATTTTGTGATAATCAAAGTGCCATCGCTTTATTAACCAACCCTATATTTCATTCTAGGAGTAAGCACATTGAACTGAAGTATCATTTCATCAGAAGCAAAGTTCTCAATGAAGAGGTCAGATTGCAGTACTGTAGAACACAAGATATGATAGTTGATGTTTTTACCCAAGCATTGACTTTGGAGTCACAAAGAAGATTTTGTGTAGAACTAAGTTTGAAGGTCAAGGCATTCAAGGATTCAGATTAAGAGAGAGTGTTGGATTATTCTCCTTCTTACCAACCGTCTAATCGGTTTTAATCTTCATCCACTGTTAATCCTGCTCTGTGGATTTTCTCGTGTGTTTACATAGTCTGCGAAATTACAAGTGTTTTTACACAGTTTGCAAAATTACACGGAGTTTACGACAGTGTCTTCTTTTTCGCCTATCAGGAATCCCGTTGAAAAATGCAGTGTCGCCTTTTTCGCCTGACAAAAATATCGTATAAAATCACAGTGTCGCATTTTTTGCTTTTTCCAAAGAGCCTCAAATGTTAAGAAAATGACTCTGGCAAAGTGTGGAGCAACCCTAAATGAGATTTAAGGGCACCTCCTCCTTTTTTTCGAAAAACCCGATAGTGTCGCCTGTGGCTGTTTTAGTTCATTTCTGCAGAGCTACAATTTTGGTTCATTTATGCAGATAGAACGTTTACGACCAATTTCACCGCTTATCAACAATCAATGACAAGGACCGGATGGATGCCAGCGGATCACCAGCCAACTGGCGATCGTAATTAACGACCTAATTTCTTAGTATAAATAGCTGTTCATATTCATACAGTTTCATTCATTGAAAATCAGAATTATCAGAAGCATTTGAATAATTAGCTCTCTCTCTCTCTCTCTCTCTCTCTCTCTCTCTCTCTCTCTCTCTCTCTCTCTCTCTCTCTCTCTCTCTCTCTCTCTCTCTCTCTCTCAAGCTTGTGAGCTTGAACACTCCTGAGCATTCTAGCTCACTTCTTAGAGTTGTTTTGGAGATAGCTATTGCGCTACTGCTTATCAGCATTGTGCATTAATTCAAACTTTCAGTTTAGCCGCTCAGAGATAGCATAGAGTATGCGGCTTCGATCCGCAACTTATTGTACTCATTTACTTCTGTTTTGTTTTGAATCAATACTATCCTTTATTGCGTTCAGCTTCGTCTCAAAATGTATGCATTTTTTGGAGTTCTTCGCGACTAATTATTTGTCTGATAATTTTTGATGCTTAATTGTTTGGCTACGTAATCACTGTAGTATTGGCGATTTCAAAATTAGTTACTATAAGTTCAAATGTGATTTCTATCACTATTGTTTTGTTTCAAATTGATAGGCGTAGTCATGCATTGGAAAGATGAAAATAGTTTATTCCGCCATGCACGAAAAGTTTTCTTTCTAAACACACAAATTATTTTCATTCGTTTCTTTTGGAACTAGACCTATCTTCTACACACCACTTTCCGACACCTCCTATAATAAATGATGCAATGTATGGCAAGGTATTGATTATGATACTAGTTTTAGTATAAATAGGGGAGCATACCAAGGGTGCTCATCATCTTTGTCACTATGTGCAACTGCCATTGTGCCATTGTCTTATCTATGTCATTAGAAAAGCTCAAATCCAAAAACAATGGCTCTCTCTCACATATGCAACATGGATTTGTCACACCATCTCTATGCATATAATACAAGTGCCTTTGTGCTTCTTGTGGAAATACGATTTCCATGTCTTAAATGTGTTGCAACAATAAGGCACTACATCGGGTGCTAATATCAATTTAAAGAAATCTACATTGCTAGTGTAGAGAATTTCTCTTCATGGCCTTTTGACTTGAGCGTCCTTCCTTCTCAAAGCCTAGGCATCCATTCAATGCATTCTTATCAATGTCGTATTTGGAGCCAATTACCAATACAAAAGGTAATTACAATTTTCTATAGTCTACCCTTTGAAAGTTTGTAAGGAAGTCCTAGCCTATAAAAATTTAAAATTGTGGGCCATACAAATTCATCTATCTCATCCATAAAGCAAAAAGCTTTGCCAAAAGTTCTCAATCGAGAAAGGATTTTTTGTAACCTTTACTCATCAATGGTCGGGGTACCCAACGGGGTTGGCTCAACTGGTTAGCTTGGCATCCAAAGTTTCTTTGGTCCCAGGTTTGAGCCTCCCCTTGGAAACTAAGAAGCATTAATGGCCGGGAAGGATTTTTTGCCATAAAAAGAACTTTTTGCAACCTTTGCACGAGGTTCAACATTCATTCATTTATGGCTCCAATAATACTCTCAAGATTTTGGATGTGACAAAGGTCACTAAAAAGTAAAATCCATTGGGCAATACAACAAACCAACATAGAAACATGGCTTTTTAGAGTATGTACATAGCCTTTGTTTTCCTTCTTTTGTGTGTATGAGAGAGAGAGAGAGAGAGAGAGAGAGAGAGAGAGAGAGAGAGAGAGAGATTTGTTTGCTTGCTACCACTTTGTGGATTTCTGACGCAGATCTGAGATGATTTTGCTATCGCTTCAGGTTGAGAAAGCAGAGCAACTGCAGATTTTTGCATAGGATTAGTTGCAAATTTGCAATGGAGGTGGTTTGTGGTGTATGTATAGAGAGATAGGTAGACAGTGCTTTCCTGTTCCTTTGTGTGGCCTGCGGATATACTTCCACCCATTTTATTGGCTTGGGTTTTGGGGAAGAGGAGGGTTTAGTGCAAGGGATGGCTCATGGAGGGTATGGCAAGCGTCGTGTGGCAGGCAGGCCACCGCCATCATCCGGGCCGGCGAAAGGGCATGCGAGGGGCCTTAGTCTTCGCGGTAAGGACAATGAGAAGAAGGCAAAGGTTCTAGCCCTTAGAAACCAGATTCGATCTATTGAGCGCACCCTTAAGAAGGTAATTCTTTCCTTCTTTTGAACAAAAGTGCAAATCAATGGCCTACTTTTTAATGAAGATTCTTGGTGCTGTGGCATTCTTTTCACGTTTTCTGCTTTCGGATCTTTCAAAATGTGACCTATTCTGTTTAGATTGTCGAGAAAATTTGTGGAAGTCGAGTAAGGATTCTACAATTTTGCTCTTCAGTTGCTAGCTTAGAAGTTCTTAAGAAAATTTTGCTGCAATGTGCTCTTTATTTTTTCTGTTCCCATGTTTGGCAAAGTGCGTATCTTATATAATGGATCCACTTGTGACTACACGCGGTATAAGGCTAGCTTTCATGATTCAATTGGAGATCATCATGGATTAAGTCCATGCTACATTCTTGCAACGTAATTTCAATTTTCAGCTACACTGGAGATTTTGAACCTCTCCATCACTTGGGTTTACCAGGTTATTCTGTTATGCGTAGCAATCAACAAGTTAGACAGGCCGGTTGATATTTGGAACGTTTTAACCTAATTGTTCAGAATGCGGTTTGATTTGATCTTAATGCATCCTAAGTTTAGAAAGACAGTTTTGGAAACGAAAGCTGTTTATAAGCTCTAATTACATGGAAAGATTGGTTTCAAGGATCTGTTCAACACTTTACTGTATATAACACTGCAAAGCATACAGATTAGCCAAACACGTTGCGTGTTTTCAACTACCAGGTTGACAAAGAATATTACCCAGAATAGAAGGCCAAAGTGACTGTTCATCTAGTTGTTGGCGCAATTCACATGTGTTGTCCCTGCTGCTTATCTGTATTTCAAAGTTTCTATAAGGGGGCCTGTTAAAAATTAGAATGCAAATTATGTGTATTTAAAGAGGGGTGACCTTATTTGTATGCATATGGAGTGCTTTAACCCGTATAGATGAGACAAACCATAAAACTTGGAGAGAGCTAGCTGAGAAACGATGGAGAACACAGAAATCACAAAGGAATTGCTTAAACTTCTCAACACAAGCGCTCAACTTCAAAAGAGTGAATGGGCATTAGTGGACTAGGGCACGGAGCCTCCTAGCCATTATGGAGGGAAGCTCATCAAAGTACATGCATGGATAAGATGAAGTGTCATCATTAGTTCGAGTTTCAAGGCCACTTGGCCTCGCTGTGTGAGAATGACAAATGTGAGTCTTGAGACTTGAGTGTGTGTAGGGTTTAGGGTGACTTGTGAAGTATGGGTGAGATTTGAGTAGATTTAGGAGGGAGTCAGGACCACAGTTTGGGTTTCTTGGTTTAGGCCCCAGTGTCGCCCCCTTGGTACATAGTACAATGACTGGTCTACTAGTACCATGCTAAGGACGAGGGATCTCTTATGGGATCACATGACCATTGATGCTGTATACAACACCTTTGGCATGAAGAGGTGGTCTTGTAGATATTGCGGTGTCTCTTACAGAGGTGGCTTTGCTTGGATAGGGCACTTTTATATCGTTAACGTGGATATGATATACCTCCTTGCCAGCAAGCAACAACATCATTGGCAATGACATGCAATTGAGCTGAGGAGCATAAGGCTGGTCCTTCGACGAGGAGACGTAAATACCCTAGGCTTCACTGAAGATTGCACCATTTGTTTAAATTTTGTTGAAAGTTGAAACTTGCAAGTGTTACGAGTTCGATTTATTTGATGCAGTTCAATCTCAATGGATCAATGTGGCAAAAGGTCCAGAATTGCCATTGATAGACCAAGCGAGGAGGATGTGACTGCCTTACTCCATGAGGAGGCTGCATTGACTGCAGGTTAGAACTTAGTTTCTCATTGGCCGAACCCTGATTCGAATCCAATTTTGAAGTCTTCAGAATCTGACTACTTACTAATAAATGACCACCCTATTGTGATTATAGTTTGCTCTTACTCTTAATGTTGATAACCTCATCGGGCGAGTAGTCAAGTTGTAATCATTGGCAATTTTTGTGTGCAAGGGTTACCACTACAGCTGCCACGGGGAAGAGACTAGTTGTAAGCACCCCATAGAAATTTCTTATGGGCCGACAATGCAAGGAAATGACAACTACCAAACTAGCATAAAAGACATCAAAAAGGCTAAGAAAATATACCTTGTGGATCCACAAAAGTGTGCACACATTGTGGACTAGTAAATCGACAGAGTGCGCGGCACATGGTGCCACACAATGGATGGATGCTTGCGCATCAACAACTCTCCCATCTCCCTGCAATTCGCGGCGTTGCCTATGGCAACTTGAACCATGTGCTCGACCCCAATCTCTTGGATAGATGAGTTCACTAAATCGTAAAATTGAACTCTGCGGTGGTGGCTGCACCCTTATGAGTGGCATCCACTCCTCGTAAAAGACAATGCAGAGGGCAGGAAACCATGATGTTCACGATGGATCTGTGACGAAAGTCGGTCCATCCGTTGAACAATATGGAGCAACCGTAACTGCAAAACAAATTCGATCAGACATAAGTTAGGCTCTAGACTTGTTGTATGAAACCACACTTGCCATATCAAACACGTATAGAGAGGCATCCAAACATACGAGCAAGATGCATCAAATGTGAAACAAGCTTGTGAAATGAAAACGGCAAAAGCTAAAATAGATTCTTGTATGAGAATGAAGTATAGCAGTCTCTATAGCATAATTCTTGTTGTAGACTCGTGGGCATCAATATGTCGTTGAAGAGAAGCTGGATAAACATTGCTACATCCAATGATCAGAGCCAAATCATGCATGTAAAACAAAGTTTTATGCCCCAATTCAAAACAGAGATTCAAATCGGCCGATGCGACCGATTCAAATCGGTTCAAATCAACTAGCTCGGGTTCAAATTGGCTGGCTCAAGTTTGAATTGGGTGATTCGAACCCAATTCGAACATTCGTGATTTGTTTGGATTCTATTTGAGATTTTTATAATGTTTGGATTCTAAAACCAATGCAAATGCAGAGTTTAGGGTGCCATTTATTGTATATTGTCTAGTCTCTAACTAGTTACTTAATAGATTATAGGACACAGAAATTCAATAAACTAAGGTTGCCACTGACTACTAGGTTCTAATCAATTTGCTAGCACTTGAAACTTGAAGGGTGAGTTTAGATTTTAGGCCCCAGAGTTTACTATTTAGGGTGTTACTTTCTGTAGTTACTGTAATGATTCATGTCACGACTCACGAATCTATGAAGGTAAAATGACAAACTTGAAACATTTTAGTGATAAATCAAAATACTATTATGCTCGCAATAGTCAACTACTCAATGCTACATATAAGCTTGTAACATGTAGAAGTGACAAATTACAACAATGCACATCAACAACTAAACTTTGAACTTTGAGCTTTGAATAGTGAAAACTCAAATGTAATATCAACAAAGATCAATTATAATAGTGAATACATGCAATGTCATGATTAGGTCTCTCGAGTCCCATGCTCACTGGCAAGTGCTCACAAGTCACTAGTCAATGCTCAATAGCAAAATGAGTAAACTATCTACACTGAGAACTCAATATTAACTATCGTACAACCCTCCTAGCAAGCACTACTTGGAGGCTCCTCTACCACATATTCATCGTCATCATTGCCCTCAGCCTTTGCCTCATGATCCTCATCAACAGACTCCTTTGACTCAAAGATCTCTATAGCTTATGGGGCCAAAGGCTCCTCATCCTCAACAACACGAGAGCATGAAATCACGGCTCAAGCCATGGCGTGATTAGTTTCATTACAAGGAAGAAGCGCATACTGGCCTTGTTTCGTAGCTTCTCACCCCTGGATCTCAAGAGGCCGACACCCACTCGGTTTGGCTACTATTTCGTGGTTTGGCTACTATTTTTGGTTGTGTGAGACTATTTGCGGAGGATGGTCGACTAGTGTAGAGGCCGTAGTGAGGATACCACTCGTTTTCAAACGACTGTGTTTGAAGATGAATTTTGGACATTGGCATTAGAGCTCATTGAGTTGTTGAGGCCTGTGCCTAGTAGACCAAGAGGGGTGCACTCTCGGTCTCATATATGAGTTTATGGACCGCATTGGAGGGGCGCTAACAAGATCTCGCTTGGACGAGGCCAGGTCCAATTCCTATCCCTTATCTATGTTGTGAGCCTGTGTTTTTATTTTGTTTTTTGAATTTGAATGACAAAAGACTATTGATTGTAATGCATCTTATGTTGTTGTGTGTTGTAGGAGGCAAGAGCTGCTAGACATTTGGTAGGAGAGGTGGGATTACTTCCACAAACCCATCCATGTTGTAGCCCACATGTTGCACCCCTTGTGGCGCACCGACAAACGGCGGGGTGACATGGAGCTCCACTAAGGATGGGTGGAATATACAGAGTGAGTTTATCCAGGACCAAGTATTCTAGACAAATTTTCAATCTAACTTTAGAGTACTTCGATGATTCATGCTCGTACGATTCATGCTTTTACGCACATTGACACGTGAAATGGTTCTTTTGCCAGCAGATTAGTGCCTCAACGACCTCCAGGCAGACTTACTGAAGTTTGATCAATTCATGGGGTTGGAGGACCAACTGCGTCCTGTGACATGGTGAGGTTGTCAGGGCCACGCCACGTATCTAGTGTTTGGCGAAGAGAGTGTTGTCATAGGATTGTTCATCTTTCGCCTGTGAGCAGAGCTGGAGCACTTGGTCCATGCATCACACAAAGAAGAGGAACTGGTGTATGTTTCTAGCAATGTACGAATGCTACGACGCTATGCGACATCGGAAGAGGTGTTGGAGGTTAGTTTATGTTCTATCTAGTTTTGATATGTATTGGTTTTCTGTACCTTGTTAACTTAGCAATGAAAGTTTTCGTGTTAACTTAGTTTCTATTGTGGTTGTAGGTGGACCCTGACTTATACATGCTCGACACCAACACAAGCCGAGGTTGAGGATGATATCTTTCGGGAGCTCTACAGGCAGATGGATGTCGAGGCCCGCTCTGCACGACTCCACAGGAGAGCAACTGAGAGGAGACAAGATAGGGAGGATTCACAAGAGGAGGATATAGTGGACTACGAGGAGGAGTGGGTGGATGAGGAGGAGGGTTATTGTCAGACTCCAATTCTGGAACTTCACTTAAAACCTAGTATCCTGTGCGCAACAATCAGCAATGTCTATCCCTGTCGATTTCCCTGCATGTACAAACATCAAAGCCCACGAAACATGGTGGAGCTAGTTGCTTTGTCTCCTCCCAACCTTTGCTGCATAGATTATGATGAGGAATGCCTCTCTCTAGGCTCACTTATGCACAATCCTCAAGCACCCCTTAACCTTGACCTTTCCTAACGTCGACACATGGCCAATTCCATGCATAGTCGACATTTGCCACTTGGCAGTACTCTGACACATAGGCAAGTGAGTAGGCTGACATGTGTCACTCATACACTGGACACCGTGTCCCAATGAGCATGTGATACGTGTCATGTTTGACCCGTCAACCCTGATATGTGCCACTCATTCACTGGACCAAGTGTCCCAGTGAGCATATGACACCTGTCCCGTTGACTAGTCAACTCCTACTTTTTAGGAGGTCAGTCCAGCCACTCCTAATAAACGACTTAGTACCCCATGCCAAAGCTAAGCACGACTATTTGAGGTCCAATGCCAACTAATTACAGTTTATTTACAATTTACTTACAAAGGTCACCATTGGCCGGTGACTTAGCCATTTCAGTAATTACAATATTTACACAACGTACATGTTTCTCTGAAAACTGTAAATAACCGTGACAGGGAGTAAAGGCTCTAACAGGTATGATGGGGGGGGGGGATGATATAGAGCAGTTGCTAGTGGACCTCGATGTAGAGACACAGGCGGAGCCACTTCCTCCTTTGGATAGGCCTAGGAGGGGAGACCTAGAGGTGTTGCGAGAGGGGGGGTTGGGTTCATTGTATGTAGAGAGGAGCGGGGAATCACATGCAGTTGCACATTAGACATCCTCTCAGTTCATAGGGCCTTCGTAGGGTGTACGAGAGACATTGGATACATAGGCATGGACAGCAGACTGGGGAGGGAGGTAGTGGCAGAGGTAGGACCAGTGACATGCAAACGCCGTAGGGGTAGAGGTAGAAGTAGAGGCAGGGCTTCACCACCACCGACCTCACCCTCGTCGTCAGAGAGAGGCACTATATTATAGTAGCACGGTTTCTGATGACTCTGACTACAAGTTGGAGGAAGAGTCATTGTCTCAGTGATTTTATATTGTTATCATTTCATTGTATTGGACCGTTTTGGTGCCTTTAGGCCGGACATTGTATATTATTCATATATTTTACCATGTACGTCTTATATTTGCAGAGATTATGTTTCAATGGGATGTTGATGTCACTTTGTGGTGGTTCAATATGGCTTGTTGTGTTTTTGGATGTAGAGAGAGAGAGAGAGAGAGAGAGAGAGAGAGAGAGAGAGAGAGAGAGGGAGGGAGGGAGGGAGGGAGGGAGGTTCAATGAGTTTCATTGAGGTCAATATTTCTAATTGCTGAAATTTTCAGTGTGCAGGCACATTAGACATTCTTCCCATAGTTAAGTGAAATTGAACTTCCATATCGGCAACATCCTCATCGGGAACGCTGTGCATTGTCATTCTCCCCACAGTTAATGGCAACTATGAGCATGTTGGCATGATATTATCACATAGTAGTGTCATACATTCTGATATCCGCCTGTTGATCTCAAGTCGATGTGGAGTCACTGCTAGTTCCATATATATCTACAATCATGAGTTTTAGGCCTCGGAGGGAGAGAGAGAGAGAGAGAGAGAGAGAGAGAGAGAGAGAGAGAGAGAGAGAGAGAGAGAGAGAGAGAGAGAGAGGTTCAATGAGTTTCATTGAGGTCAATATTTCTAATTGCTGAAATTTTCAGTATGCAGGCACAATAGACATTCTTCCCATAGTTAAGTGAAATTGAACTTCCATAGCAACAACTTCCTCATCGGGAACGCTGTGCATTGTCATTCTCCCCACAGTTAATGGCAACTATGAGCATGTTGGCATGATATTATCGTAGTGTCATACATTTTGATATCCGCCTGTTGATCTCAAGTCGATGTGGAGTCGCTGCTAGTTCCATAGAGTTTTAGGCCTCAACCATTAATCATAATTTACACCATGAGAGTCCCAACCCCTCATAACCATAATCAGTTTACTGGTTAGGATAGGCCTACTAACTAGTGACCTCCTCATGGGATCCCAGAAAAGTCCAATTGTGGGCATGACATACAAGTTTTGTTCTCAGAACTTAAAGTTAGGGAAGTTATTTCTAAGGCTAACCCTTTGTTCCCAAGAGTCGTCATCATCTGTATGACCCTTCCAACAATCTAGATGCTCAGTAACCACACGATTACATAATTGTTTAGTTCTTGTGTCCAAGAATTTATCAGGTTCAAAATGTGCCACACAAGATGACTTCTTTGACAGGTCCAATAGATCTCTAGAACCAAGGTGATCCCGCTCATGTAGGCTTTTCTTAAGTCAGCTTACATGAGATACCAAAGTTTACTTGAGTTCTTTTTTGGAGCTCCAATTGGTAAGTCAAAGATCCAATCTTTATTTAGAGTTTTGTAAGTTTCGCTATAATGAGCAGACAATTTGTAATGCTTGTCGGTATGCATTACTTTCGAATGCTTCATGATTCTCAAACATACCCAATCCACTTCCTTAAAATCTCAATCCAGCTTATTTTCGATCGGAAAATAATCCAAACCAAAAGTTCCGATGTGTCCTATGCACATAACCCTCTAAACGAGTTTCAAAATAACTCATAATGTTTGTGATACACTTCACCTACAATATCAGTGAATGATGTCACACTGTAGATTCACCCAACTAACTCAGAAGCAAAGTTGCAGTCCGCAATCCGGAACGCGATCCGGAATGTGTTCAGGAAAGCGATCCGGGATTTCTCATTAGGGTTTCCCGGAACGCAATTTTTTTTTTTTGGATAGTTGCCAATAGGCTACATTCATTAGAAAACTGGACATCGGTAGATGGTTTAAGAAAACTGGCTGCATTTTCATATGGTTTCAGAAATTTGGACAGCAGTAGATGGTTTCAGCTATACCACAAGAAGTATACAATTCCCGTCTGTCTAAGCTTTCTATCTTTTTCTAACAGAAAATGGAATCAGTAGATCTGCAAACCATTGGCATCAGAACACCATTTCAAAACTGATTTCTGATATCTATTGGAAATTTGAACAGCATGTCCACCATTCAATTACGGTTTAGTTAGTATTAAACTCAAAATTAAAAAAAAAAATGGCCATTACTCCTTTTTCCACAAAAAAAAAAAAAAAAAATTTGCGATCCGGGTTGCGGATCGCTGACGTTCCGAAATGTTTTTGCAGCGGATCGCGATCCGCTGCAACTAAGCGAGTCAGAAGTAACACGCCTGGTTCGGTTAGTTGTACCTGATTTAGAAATATGAATGTCTAGGTATAGGCCTTTACACATTTAAAACACCACATTCAATCAGATCCTAAATCCCTTGTAAGTTAACAAGTTAATTTTTCATCAAGATATCTTATTAACTTGCGAGTATTTGTCTCCAGACAATTCTCATCAATATGCCTGTGTTTAACCGACTAGTTTATGCATGAATATAAACCGAGTCAAATGATTACATAGTGGATCCACAAGATTAAGGACTTGCGCAATAAAATCATGACCTACAATGATTCACCTCATAGCATATCCCCTCAGATTTCTTGCAATTGTACTTATAACATACTCAATTAACCCGTATCACAGTTAACTCTAAGAAATAGATTTCTCAAAGAGTGCTATTTCATAAGTAATAAACCAAATTTGTATCAGAGATTACAATAGACTTGTGGGGTGGAGAATCGTCTATTGATCCCATTTGCCTTTGCAAATTCATTAAATTCGCCAAAAATGTACTCATCACCCTTGTCCTGTTTGGCCTCTTTATCCTCTTGCCCATTTAGTCTCTTCCAAAGCTTTGAGCCTCTTGAAGCACTTGAAGTCTCAAAAAATAAACTCACCGTGGGAAGTCATCCATGAAGGTGATGACATCATATGCTTAGAGGCTCTAGAATCAATGTACTATTCACCATGTGTTGATTGTGTACGCAATGCAGAAAATAATAATTTAAGTTGCCTTACGTTTCATTTGCTTCTTGCCGTTCTTTTAAATGTGCTGTCTCGCATTCAAAAACAAAGTGTTTGTACTTGCCACAGTAGTTGCAATTGCTCCTTCACCTTGGGTAGAAGAATTTGTACTTGGTCCATTTGAGATCTGCAACTTGTTCATTTGTCACTTCAGATTCTTTGATAAGTCTTTGGCGTTGCCTTTGCATTGCCTTTGGCCCTTGGTAAACTGTTTCTGGCTAAAAGCGAAAGCATGCTCCACACAATGTTCCCTTTCAAAAAAAATTTCCTCCTCATCTCTTTCTGTAAAAGTAGATCACACAACTCAAGTGAAGAAATTTTTTTCCTTGTTGAGATCATCATGACATCATTTTGATAAGCATATAAAAGGCTGCTCAAAATTATAGACGTCACTCCCCTATCAACAGGAAACTCTCCAACAGCAGCATGCTAATCTTGAAGATCAATGACCTTCATAACATGTTCAGTAGTTGAATCATCTGAGTCCATCCTGAGGGTATATAGTTTGTTCTTCAACTAAAGGACCCTTGTTTTATCAACAATCTCAAACATGGACGTAAGAATCTCCCTAGCCTCATGTGGTCTTTTAGTATCTTGAATGTGAGGTATTATGCTAACTTTCATTGAAAGATTAATAACTCTCGATGTCTTCATACCTATCTTGATGTAGTCCTTTAGTTCAAGCTCAGATTGAGGAATAGGTTCTTGCCCAATAACTATCTGTCAACAGTCTTTTCCTTAAGAATGTATTTCATTTTGAATTTCCACAGTGTAATTTGTACTATCAAGTCTACTTGATTCACCTGGTAGACTTTCACTAGGGTTAGCCATTCTTGATTCTTGAAGTAGACAAAAGAAAACTTTGAAAGTACTCGGAAATTGAGGTGCTTCCAAAAGCAGGGTTTGAACCCAAATAGAATATAATGCGACTTGAGAGCAGCACCCAAAATTTGGAGTTCTAATTTGTTATTTGGATCTCTATTGTCACAAATTTGGTGCATGTTGGTAAATCACTGATCTTTAAGGCTGTCTAGGTTGTTTCCGCTCCTCCTTTTGTGTTCTTCAAGCTGGTGGTTTTAAGATAAATATAAAAATAGATTGACTAAACCTCACATTTGTGCCTTGTTATGGGCTTGATAAGGGCATCAATGATGTAGATTGACTTCCAAACTGCATAGCTAAGTGAGGCTCTCGGGTGTGGCAAAACATGTGCCTTTTCCAGCATGGTCGTAGTGATGTTAAGAAGGGTTGGGCCAATAGATGGGCCAATAGATAGCAAGACCTTTTTGTGAGAGTGCAATCCTCCTTTTCGCTTCCACCACAAATTATGCACTGCTGAAGGCTTCATTGAACTACCTGATACCAGACAATCTAGTTTCTCAATCTTAAGCCATTTTAGCTCATTAGTGGCAAGAATCCTCTCTCGAACCCAAAACGTGCTATCATGTTCCCATATGATTCCATGATGCTCATATTTAGCCTCGATCTAATATTTGCCAAATATTACATAGATTGAAGAAGCTAGGCATGGAGCTATTCATATTAATTATTTAAAATTATATGAACCTTTATCCATTCAATGCTTAGCCTCAATAGGAATTGTGTGGGCAGTTTTTGGCATTTGCAAATAAACATGTTAGTTATTGACTACCATGCACCCATACTCAGGTTCCTCCTAAAAGTGTCATGTTTTACTTGTAATTCTGGCCATTGTTCTTGTCAATTTATTGAGTTAAAACTTCCCCATACACACATATATAAGTATTTAGATGATTTTGCACTACCATGGCATTTTTATTCCCTAAACATACTGTATCTCTTCAGGATTTGCCAGCAGGAACCAAATATGCGCAGGAACAACGATTAGAAGATCTTAAAATGCAATTAGACATAATATTTCGTTCAGATATTGAGCAGAAACTGGCCTTGCGTCAGCGAAAGATGAAATTTTTTGGTAAGAGATCTTATGCTGAATTGTAAAGTCGCTTCATCAGATCTGCATGTCTTCTTTGTACTCATTTGTTGTGATAATTTATTATTTTTTTTGAATGTAGGAAGATTGTTCGAATCTAAGAACATGCCTTGTTTAGTTTTATTGAACGATCTAGTGATTTTTGAATGAAAGCTGTAGTGTTCCTAGCAACAAGTTGAACTGACAGGTTGTCAGCAGGATCTTGGAATCTGAAGCTACTTGTTAAGGTATAGCTGATTGTAGAGCAACAAGCTATTCAATCTTATGGTGATATTTTCAACACAGAGAGAAGGAAGATAGAACGAAGAATTCGACGTCTTGAGAGGCAGCATCGTGCAAGCTTTGACCATCACTCAGTGGAGACAATAAGGCAAGCTGGAAATATTGCCAGGCAACTTGCACAACTTCGAGAAGATCTTGAGTATGTGCGTGTAAGTGAAGGCAGTCTTGGCCTGCTTCAGCCATTTTACGATTCAAAGGTCTCTCTTAAAGGGAAACAACTTTCCATGCTAATGTTCACAAAATTCTATTTTGTGCAGTTCTTTCCTAAAACTGAGAAATATGTGTCACTATTTCTGGGAAACGACGATGAGTTGGTTGTTGCCCAGAGGCTGGAGTTGCGAGCAAAGATCAAGGCTAATCTTGCTGCTGCTAGAATTGACCTTGAAGGTTTGAGTTTATTTTTTCATCACATTATGTTGGATGTGATCAGTTTTCTCAAACCTTTTTTTAAAGGCATGCTGAGGAATGTAGAGGCCTTTGGAGTCATTTTCTATTACCTGCAACTGAACTCGGTAGTTAAAGGACTTTTTGATGTGTTTTGTGCTTTAAATTTGCATGTTATCTATAATCTTATATCCCGTTTGTTGAGAATTCTAATTCTGTTCAAGAATACCGTCCTTAAATATCAATTTTCACTTCCTTTGTTGCTAAAATGTGCCATTCTGCAGCCTTTCAGATCACTCTAGATTCTCAAGACTTTTCACCAGGCTACACTCCTATTGTCAGTTCTATTGTGCCATCTTATTCTTGCTTTGCTTCCTGGGGAAACTCTTCCTTCGTGATCATCATAGCATCTAGGGTTACAAGGAAGAAAGCCAAACCCTTTGAATATTCTACAGTGACATAGTGTAAATCCACGAAAATCTTATTGGTTGCAATAGTCGTTGAAAAAAGAGTATCAACCCTCATAATTGCAGATATTCAGGATGGGATATTATGGAATTGCAGAAACTGGAAGCGATGATGATGAGGCCATGGATTTAAGTGAAAGCGACTTCTTCATGGCTGGCAGTTCTAGTGATGATGCAGATGCGGACGATGAGTGGACAGACAAAAGTCCTAGGTGAACATTGTGTTTCTTTCTTTCTGGCATTGCTCCTTTCAGTCATCTCTTCAAAGTAATCATTTGTGGAACTCTTATCATGCTTCTAGATCCAGTTGTAGGATTTTTTATTTTATTTGATCACTCGCCTGCTGTTCTCTAGTGGCTCCTGATTTGCTTTTCTATATTTCCAGTCACTTATTTTGGTAAATTGTCATAGATGGGGAGATGAACGGGATGACACATCAAGAGAGGTGATACCCCACAGTCCCAAGCATGATGTTTTCAATATGAGACAACCAGAAAATCAGAAACTTGATTCTTTGGAGGTGGCTTCTTCTTCTTATCATGCACGTTGCCATTCGTCGACTGATGACGGAGAGGACCAGGTATGAGGTTCAATCTTTATATTTAGTCCAGTTTTGTTCTCAATTAAGGTGATTCTTTAGCCATGGTGAGAGCCCCTGGTTTTAAATTACAGTTATTTGCAGTGATGTTGCAATCAAGCTGTTTTTGCTATTTTTGTGCTCTTCTCAGATTATATAATTGTAAGTGCATGTTGGAGTCCTATTATCAAGTTTCTTAGGAGCAGCTTCAAATGAAAAGTACATCATATCATATTCCAGATCTTCTTTCTTATAAACTTGTTTTCCTTGTATGCAAATACTCAGATACATAGTGCATGTCCTTCTCATACTTGCAGAGGGAAAAATCTTCAAGGGTGCTCATGCCTCCTCCACCTGCAATGCATCGCCCTTCATCAGTTCTGTGTCCTATTGTTGATCCTAGGATCAGGCATTCATCTAGTACGAGTGAACTAGGCACGGCTAATTATCTATCATCGAGCAACAGTGATGAGGTTGCAAGGGCAAAAAGCAATACATCCTCAACCATTAGTTTAGAGAATATTAAGGGTTCAGAGGCAAGGGATGTATATGGAAGCTCTCAATCAGATGCTCAGAAGCTGTCAAAACGTAGTGGCCGTAATAAGAAGAAAATCAAGCATTATGTTTGAAAGAACGTATGCTGTCATTTCTGTATTATTTGCATCTGCAAGATCAAGTATTCTTACTCATTTGATGGGTGGAAGTGTTATGGTGGAGGTTTCACGATGGCTGATCTTGGAAATGTTTTACTCTCTCCTTTCTAAGCCAAGCTGTATGAACTACCATATCAAAATTAGAAAATCAATATATTAAGTATGGTTTTTAAGAAATCAGTTGATTTCCCCTGCATGAATGTGCATGAATGCTTAAATTAGTCTACTTTTCCTGCCTGTCTTTTGTAAATATATTATGCCATCAAAACCTTCATTATGTGACATGTCACTCAAAAAGATGGTAGATTTTAATTATAGATGAACATTCTTCTTATCAACTTAATAGAAAACCTATGCATTAAACTGCATGCTATATTTCTGAAGTTTTGCAGTAACAGCATTCACTTTTTATCATTGTTGGCAGTTAACTACCTAGAACTGTTCCTAAATGATGCTGAACAATTTCTGTAACTTTAGCGTACCTAGAATACTGCCAATGATACCCGTATAATGTGACTAATCAACTCAAAATTTATGCAATTGTTTTATTTTAAATTTTCATTTTTTTTTCACCCTAACACATCCATGAAAAAAAGACAAAAACACACAACATTCCAATTGAGCGTTGCAGATTTATAGAATCATCATCCAATGATGATATGTCATGATTGCAATACACGTTTCAGAACACAATTTGGAACATGTTTCGGATTTTAAGATTAGGGTTTTTTGAAATGTAACATATATTTATATTTTTCTTTTAAACTTTTCATTAAATTTTTAGAAATTTATTCAAGGAAAAATGTTCAAAACATGAGGTAAACAATAGTAAGAATAATGTTATACTATAATACTACTCAAAAAATCTATATATAAATAAATGGGAATGACACTTATGTTCTTTGAGATTTACTTCGTAGTAGCTGGCAAGGCATTGCACGTCCATATTACAACTTTAGTTATAACGTGCTTGAAGGTAGTCTTTTCAAACGTGAAAAAAGGTACTAGTTTGAAACAATGGTGCTTTTAATTATGGTGTTTGGATTTTCTAAAAGTAATATAAAATTGCGTTTTGGATTCTAAAATGCTCATTTCAAAACACAAATGTAGTGGAGAGAGAGAGAGAGAGAGAGAGAGAGAGAGAGATTAATAGATCAAAGCTCCTCTTGACAAGTCAAGTCAATCTTGACAAGTCAAGACCAAAACCTTTTAACCTTTATTCATAAACCAACAAGGAAAGACATAGTGAAAAAACATATAGTACTAGTAAAGCATCGTAAAGCAAAACATATTTCAAGACATTCAGCTGGTACCTGCCACCATCCCATCACACAAAATCACGCAAGTTAGCACAGTGAGGAAGACAAGTGTCAATGCTGAATGTTGGTTGTTATCCAAGTACAAAATACGTTTAACTAATCAGCTTGCAATGCAAATAAAATTTTATAATCCAATCTTCCCTTACTGGAAGTTGCTTATAGCGATAGGCCAAACCATATCATTACCATATCAGGGCGAGTGACATACTGATCAGTTTTATGGTTTTGGTCCTTATCTTTTAATTATACAAATGGAAGCGCATTGTGGCAAGCCATTGGGCCCTGCCTTTGTAACACGAAATAAATTGTATGTTATGGTTTTTTTTATTGACACATGTATATTGGTGAATGATCTGACAAATAAGCGTACGTACTTCCAGATAAATTTTTGGGATTTTCTATGTTTGTCCAAACATGATCTAATTGGGTGCCATATGTAGTTGTTACTTGTTGAGAGGATAGTTGTATATTATGGTCACGCATAACTGATTCAAGTTTTTGGAAATTAGTGTTTATGTTTAATATTTATGTCACCCAATATGATAGTGGGTGCGTTTTTGGGAATATTGTTAAGTATTATATTTAGTTGTTCAATAAACGTGGAAATAGTATTATTTGAGTGTCTATATATTGCAATAATATGTACATTGTAAGCTTTATGAGCAAATGTAGCATGAATAAATTCATTGTGCAGTGTATTAAATAATTGTACATGTTCAGGGTGTTCAGTTTTACGATACAATATTGTTGAGCCTGCGAACACGTAATTGTCAATGGCTTCGAAGATTGTTGGAAAGTAAGGTTTATGATTATGTGTTTGGGTTTCTTGTAAACATAATATGTGTGACGTCATTAGGTTATGATCATTTACAATACTATGTTTGTATTTAGATAATGATCTAGTATTTAGTGATTGAATAATGAGATGTGTTTTTGGTGTAGGTACACATATTGGGAATTTGGAACTCCCATTTTGCTGTTGTTCTTAGACGTGTCATTTCTTTTTGTACACATGGATCAATTTTTAAGTGTTCTGAAGTTAATGGCGATGTGATGTATAAATTTTCAGGTTTTTTTAACTCGGGTGAGTGTTGTTTACAGTAAACCATGTTTTGAAACATGTTTTTGGGTTGAATGCTAGTTCAATTATTGTCAAACCTTGGGCTCGGTGTATTGCTATTCTGTTTGAAAATTGTTTTCTTGTAACCTTATTAAAAATAGAATGGCCAACTTGAAATTCTTTCGTGATTCGGTGTATTGGAGTCCATGTTTGGTTTATATTATGGGTTTTGTAGATGTACTGATTATTGTGGCGAGTTTTTGCACCTATTTCAGAATTATGGAATTCTATCCATAAAATGTCTTCTGTAGAGGTCATTGTTGTAGTTGGAAAATGCCATCTGCTTCATTAACAAGTCCATCTTCAATATCTATGTTTGTTGCACAAAGTTCTACCAACATGCCTTATTTTACATAAATTATTTTTGCTAATGATTGTGTTGCTGATGGTGCTTCTGGTATTACTATTGTGGCACTGCAAGTATGTCAATTGCCCGTAGACAGAATTCTGTACTTGTGATTGTATGGTAGACTTCATTGTTGTGTTGTTGTATATCTTTGTTTATGTAAAATAGGTACGGTAAATTTGGCACAAAGGGTGGTGTTTTATGACAATGTTTATTTAACCAATCAATATCTGCAGATGTATGTGTGGTTTCTCTAATTCTATTTAAAACATGTATGAATTCTATATTTTGTTGTCGCATTACTTGTTCAAGTTCATAGTAGGTGAACTTGTTTTGTCAACATGAATTATGAAATGCGACCATACTATTTTCAGGTTGTTTAAAGATCCAGGAGTCTAGAACTGGAGCTATTTGAAATAGATCACCACAAGTTATAATATCAAGTCCACCGAAAAATTTGGTTGGATTGTGTTTGATCGTTCGAAGTCGTTGATCTGTGAATCAGAAAGTTCTTTCACCAATTAAAGAAATTTCATCAAATACTACGAGGCATAATTTTTTGTATTGAATTGATAGTGTTTGTAATTTGTCACCAGAAAGAGAAGTCAATTTTTTTGTGTTTATAGGTAAATGTAATGCGGAATGTATTGTTTTCCTGTATATGCCATCATTAATACTCTTGGATTTTGTATATCATCTGTGGTATCTTTATAGTAATGACGCAGTAAACCTTGTACAAGAAGCAATAAAGTAAATGTTTTCCCTGTACCAGCGCCTCCAGTAAAAAATAGATGAATTCATTTTTTTGTCGTTTGTTCGTTTTTTTGTGCATTATGTCGTCAAAAAACAAGCTTTGCACAAGATTTAATTTTGCAAGTTCGTGATAATATGTATTTTGATACATGATATTGTATGTTGATTTTGGAATTGTATCTATTGGTTTTTTGGGGTTGCATTCTGCATGAGTTGGAAATTCAAGTTGTAGATCATAATTATTGATGTTATAGGTATTCAAGTTTCGATTTGATGTTTCAATGTTTGATGATTTGTTTTCGGAGTCGGGTATTAATGAATGTGAATGTTCTCGTGGAAGCATGCAAAGGTAATGATAATACAATAAATGCTGCAAGTTGTGCACTCATCTGCTTGTGCATTTAAAAATGCATTGCCCATGTTTTTTAATCTTGTAAATGTATTTACATTTTGATGTAAAGATTATGTAAATGCATGTGTTAAAGATTGCGAAAGAATAGTACCAATTTTTGTTAAATACGATGTGCAGTAACTTACAGCTGCATATGGATGAAAAATGTATTGCAAATCCATGTTTGCATTCCAAAGTTGACTAATGGGTGGATTGAAATTGTTTGTGTATATGTCTTTTGGATGGCGTTGTAAAAATATTGGTTATGTGTTTGCAGTTCTTATGCAAAATTTTGGAATCTGCACAGAGGCAAGAAAGACATGTTAGAAGTAGGCAGACCACAAGTATTGATAAAAGAAAGGAATAAAGTTATGAACAAAGAACAATATTTAGAAAAATAATGTGCGCAGTTTTGCACAACCTAATAGAACTTAAACAAAGTGCATGTAAAGCAACTCCTTTAAAAGTTGAAACCATAAGTTATAGATTACAAATATTTTTTGCTTTTGAAAGAACATCATCTTGATATTGAGGATAATATCTTCTTGTTGGTATGGGGGCGCTGACGACATAAATTACCCCCCGCTATTAGTCTATAAGTACCCAAACATCAATCCTCAATATTTAATAATTATGGGACTTGCCAATATTTCAGCCTATTGTAGGCCCATAAATCCTAATGTAAGCCATTCTTAGGGTGCAACCTCTATAAGATATCTTTTGGATCTCTTGCACCTTATTCTTCATCTCTTTTCTTTTAACTCTCTCGCTCTCTTGTACAAATTATTATTGTTGCATATCATCTCTTCTGGCTTTCGCATGGGTTCCCTCAGTTGAGGACGACCTTGGCACTCCACTAGAGATGGGGTGGCCAAGCAAAATCAGATTTCTCTGGAACATGATATGTTACAAGAGATTTATCTCAGGCAGTCTTTAGAATTTTTGTGGGATCAAGAGCAGCATCATGTACGCCCGACAAAGCAGCAGGGGAAGCGAAGCCTCCTGGTTTTTAGTTCACGAACATAAAAGTCAAACACAACCCAAAATGTATGTTAGTGCCTCTCACTAGAGAGGCTTAAAGAAGGGAACCAGGTTTTGTGAAAACACAATCATCCCGTGTAGGGTCCCAGGTTTGATAGCAGTATAAATAACCAAGAGTTTGTTGTTGTCCCAGCTACCATGATGCGTTATTACTACCAGAATCTTTCCGTGTTCGTAGAAGAACAGAATTTGGTTCTTTACAGTAGTATCTAAATTCTATCAATAATTGCAAAGACATGGGATTTGCAAACTTGCCTTTGAGACTCGCAACTCTAAATAGAGCACATTTTTTTATATTTTTGGACAAAGCGCTTACTTTTACAAAGCCAATCCAACACTTACCTGATTCTAAATTTACTATCCAAATGTTTGTGTGAACGGAAAGCCTAAAACAAAGGCAAGCAAATATGAAATCGAACTGGAGCTGCAAACGTAGTATGTATTTCATATTGTATATACATTTCCATAGCAAATACTAAAAGGTTCATAAAAAACTCACGGCTGGAAGACAATATCAAAAATTTGACTTGAATGCAGTAGACGTTCACGCAGTCTCCACCCCAGAAGCAAAGCCTCACGCACACTGATTTGAATAGAACGACGAACCACCATAGCCTCTTTAATATTCAAAGAACAAGAGAAGGAAAGCCTCACGCACACTGATTTGAAGAGAACGACGAACCACCACAACTTCTTTGATTTCAAAGAAGAAGAGAATGAACAGATGATTGATCTTGTTTGTTTTTGAAGAACAAGAAGAAAAACAAGCGACTGTCAAAAGATCAAGAAACAAAAGCCCTTTCAGAAAAAATCCAGAAACCATCACATGCAGTGACAATCGCCACCTTGAGAATGGCAAGTCACGTGAAAATCGAAGATGCAAATCCGGAATGAAAATGAAAACAAATCTAAATCCAAGTGTCAATCTGTTCATATCGAAGCACTCCCAAACCCGGAAAGGAAAATGTTTTAATAATATTAAGTGAATAAAAAGAAAAAAACAATAGGTAGCTCAAAATCCTAGAAAAATACTCAATTTATTTTTAAATGCCAGATGTCATACCCACAAAAACCAGGGAATTGAAAAAAAAAACACATTTACATATGTCATTTGAATTAAAACCAAAACACAAGTAGGTCAATGTGGCAAATGAATGCTAAGTCCTCTTCGCCATGGCGAGTACCACACACTAGAAGATGTGCACATATAGCAATTTATGTTTAGTTATCAGAAATCTAGTACAGTTTCGTAAAGTAATCTGTTCACAGATTTATGCCGCACAGACAAAACGCAAGTCAAGCACAAAACAAAACACACAAAGAAAATAGGACAGGCATAGGCTGATGGTTGTATGGCAAGTTGAATGGTATATTAGTTTCAATATTTCAATATGTTATTACAGGAAATACAACAGCCACATGTATAAACAGTAGAAAAGTCAATGTACTTATACACATGTCATGCGCGAGGCACAAAACTATGCACTCAAAAAGTAGAGATGCATTTCAAATCCTAAATGTATTTAAAATTTGATATCAACATACTTTCAAGTAAAAAAATCTAGGTGCTTATTATAAACATGATTCTAGCTTGATAGCCTCATGTCATTACGTTTATCATTGCAACGACGAACAATGTTTGCTCGGGCCAAAGGCCTATAAATTTTAAATCTAAAATAAGCTCTAAAAATAAGAAATTTTGAACATGCCTCTATAGATTTATGCATAATGAAAGAAAACAAGAAATTAATCTAATTCCACAACCGCACTCAAAGGAATGGAAGGGCATGCTCATAAGAGAATCACTTTACATGGTCATTCCTTCTTTTGGGATTCACCATGAGGCTCACATGATTTAAGACTGTTATCCTAGCTAGTACTTCTTGGCTCTCATGCTCGGCTATCATCTTCATCCTTCTCTCTTCCTTCGGGAACCTCCTCGCTCTAGGGTGAGAGGTGCTCTTTTAGAATAGCTCGGCTCGGCATCTTGGGGATTCCTCATAATCTGCCAACATCACTTCCCCCTCCCCCTCCCCCAATCTGTTGCAGGACCCACTACAACACATATGGAATGACGTCGTTTTCTACTCGGCACTTGGAAAAACGTGGATCTTCTGTCACTTTCGTAAAACTAAGTGCTTATTCGCCGCAAAATTGTTTCGCAAAATTTGAGATTTCTCAATGGCCTTTACCTCCCTGCTCGCTTGAGAACCTCCTACAAGTCCTACTCGCCTTGTCACCTTGTGGTTTGTTTTTGTGCGCTCATCTTCCTTCCTAGGGCTTCAAATACTTGGAAGTGTCATTTGATTCCGAAGGGTAATGGCCCCAAGTAATCTCACACCTTTTCATTAAATCCAAACTCTTGTCATTCTTCCACCCTTGAGACGTAACGAGAGGACATGAAGGCCACTCTATAATAGAGCCGAGCCATCATCTGGTGGTCATCTTTTGACTAGAGGGCTACATTAGGATTGATCCTTATTGGATCTAAGCCGCGATCCCAAAAACCTTCCTGATTCATGAGAAAGGCCATGGATCTGCAGCATTCAGCACTCTCTCATACGCATAGGTCAGTGTTGGATGTATACTTATGGCCAAATTCCAATAGCTGTGGCCTCAGGTCATCCAATAACGAGCTTTCAGAAATCCCTAGGATCCTTTAGGACTTTATTCCACCACTCAGGCTGGGGTTACAATGCGGCAATGATCTTGGCCCTCGTACAATATTGGCTCTGATCAATGTCGTCTTTTCCGCCCCTCATATCTTGGGGGTATTTTCTCTCAAACTTTTCAGATTCTCGTGTATCCACCATATAGAAGGGTCTTGCCTTAACTGGTGAGGCTACCTTGCATTGTTGTTGCAGCTTTGCCAAATACTCGTCTAAGGCCTTGGGGCCCGTATCACTCTTTTTGGCCCATTCACTTGTTGAGGGCTCAGTTTCACCCGCATTAAAGTCAGCCGTTCTGGGTGAGAATCTTTGCGTTTCTGGCAGATCAGCCGAAGAGTCACCATAACCACCAGCGTTAGTGTTAATCTCAGGGAGGTCAGGTGGAGTGTGATCTGGCAAAACTGGCATGGGGGTGACACGTTTAGTAGGAGCAGGATTAATAAGGTTGTATGTCGCACCGAGGGAATTAAGTAGTTTTAGGAACTCGTCCCGTCGAGCCTTGTACATCTCGGCAGGTCCTTGATGAGGTCTCAGAAGTCGACTTAGAGGGGGTTGAGAGGAGGAGGGTAAAGAAATGGGGTAAGTAGGTATGAAGGTTTGGGAGAAATTGAAGGCAGAATAAGAAGGAGGTTTGTAGTTAAGTGGAGAAATGGAAAAAGTTTCAGAAATAGCCTTGGTCCTATTGCCGCATTAGAGGAAAGTTGGATTAAGAAAAGACCCTTGAAGGCTTTTTTTAGACCAATAATTGAAGTACATGTGTACATTTATGTTACGTAAAAATCTGCCTAAAAATTTGGGGCAAATTTTTTTAGAGTGAACATGTATAATGAAGGAGGAAAAAAAAATCTTAATTAAATAACATTGAAAAAAGAGAAAGAGGGGAGGGGAGGGGGATGGGAGGAGATGAAGGGGGAGGGGGAGGGGGAGGGGGTCGCGTCCGGGCCCCGGCCTCGTTCGGTGCACGAGGACTCGTGGTGGGACTCCTAGCCCACGAGGCCAGCCTTTCCCAAAAAAACATTTATAGGGGGCGCACCTGCCAGCGCGGCTCGCCACTCCCCTCCCATGCAGCGCGGACCAAGCGGGCCCAAGCCCCAATGCCTCAAGATACAATGAGCGATTCGGGTTTGCAGAGTGACTTCATAATTACTTACGTGCAAGAAACGAACATAAAAAAGTAGGCACAAAGAAGAGAATACAAAACCTACGACAGCCACAATTTGATGTAACAAATCTTGGAACGCCATTTGCATGACGCGTTGGAACGTGGAAGGGGCGTTGCATAAGCCAAAAGGCATTATGTTATAAGCATAAACGCCATTTTCCGTGGCAAAAGTTGTCTTGTGTTTATCCTCAGAGGCTATTTGAACTAGAAAATAGCTACTAAAACCATCTAAGAAGCTGAAAGCTTCAGCTCCTACCATTTTCTCGAGTATTTGTGTCATTAAGGGTAACGAAAAGTGGTCTTTTAGCCTCATCTCACATGACAAGACATAAGGAATACTTTACATCCTTATTGTCTTATAAGGGAGAAGGTAACATCATCTACACTGCAAATGATGGTCAATGTGACATCAAAGGCATAGGCACTATTCCTATTTCCCTTTCAACAAATAGGAAAGCAAATCTTGAAAATGTTTTGTACATTCCTTCAATCACTAAGAATTTGCTTAGTGTAAGTCAAATGATTGACAAAGGACTTGATGTGGAGTTCATTGGAGATGCATGTTTGATAAGTAAATGTGGATCCTTGATTGCTCAAGGTAGGAGGCATGGTAAACTTTTCAAGCTTGATGCATGTGTGATCTCTAATCATGAAGGATGTATGGCTAGGGAGCAATTGACAAACCAAGAAGTTTGGCACAAGAGGTTGGGCCATCCCAACTTCAAATCTTTGGAGGTAATGGCAAAGAAAGAGCTTGTTCTTGGTCTCCCTAAAAGTCTTGTTGCAAACAATAGTGTTTGTGAACATTGTGCCTTGTCCAAATCTCATAGACTTGCTTATTCTAGATCTACTTCTAGATCTAAAGAAGCTTTTCAACTTGGGCATTCTGATATTCATTCTTCTAGTACAACTAGCAATGGTGGGGCAAAGATGTATGCAACTTTCATTGATGACTTTAGTAGGTATACTTGGATCTATCTTCTTAAAAGTAAGGATGAAGTGTTTGCTGCATTTGTCAAGTTCAAGAATGAAATGGAAAACCAATTCAATACAAAGATCAAATGCTTAAGATCTGATAATGGAGGGGAATACACCTCAAATAGGTTCAAAGACTTTTGTATAGCACATGGGATTAAGAGGGAGATGTCTAGTCCTAGGACTCCACAACAGAATGGAGTGGCCGAGAGGAAGAATAGAACCCTTTGTGAATGTGCCAAGGCAATGAGACTACATGCTAATCTTGCTAAGTCTTTTTGGGGGGAAGCTTTAGCATGTGCTAACTATCTATGTAATAGATGGACAAGTGCTTCCTTGGATGGTAAAACTCCTCATGAGGTTCTTTATGGTAGAAGGCCGAGTGTCAAGCATTGTAGGATCTTTGGATGTACATGTTTTGTCAATATCACACTTGATGATAGAACTAAAGAAGATCCTTCATCAAAGAAGGGTGTGTTTGTTGGCTATAGTGAAGTAAGCAAGGCTTACAAAGTGTACATTCCTTCTACAAAGAAAGTTGTCATAAGTAGGGATGTCATCTTTCATGAAGAGAATGTTTCCAATGTTGTTGATGTTGATGTTGATGTGCCTACTAATCATCATGATGTGCAAGATGTCTTGGATGAAGATGGAGATGCCACTCCAAAGCAAACTTCAAGGAAGACTCAAAGGCAAAGGGCTAAGCCATCAAGGCTAACCTATGATGAAAAAGGAAAGCAAGTGGTGGACAACTCTAACTTTGCTTTTCTTACCTCTTTTGATGAACCAACTTGTGTAGGTGAAGCAATTCAAAAGAAGGAATGGATCCAAGCCATGGATCATGAGCATCAAGCACTCATCAAAAGCAACACATGGAGGTTGGTAAAGCTTCCAAAGGACAAGAAGGCAATTGGTTGTAAGTGGATCTTCAAGATCAAGACAAATCAAGATGGATCAATCAACAAGTACAAGGCAAGGTTGGTGGCAAAGGGGTATGCTCAAGAATATGGTATTGACTATGATGAGACCTTTGCACCCGTGGCAAAGATGGTAACTATTCGAATCCTAATCTCTCTTGCAACTCTTTATGATTGGGATATGTGGCAAATGGATGTTACTAATGCCTTCTTGAATGGTGATCTTGAAGAAGATATTTACATGGAGCAACCCGAGGGCTATGTTTCACATGATGAGCCTAATCATGTGTGCTATCTCCAAAAGAGTTTGTATGGGCTAAAGCAAGCACCAAGGAGTTGGTATGCTAAGCTCAATTCCTTCTTACTTTCTCAAAACTTTGTTATGAGTGAGTATGATCATTCTCTCTACTTTAGATTGAATGAAAATGATATCACTTTACTTTTGGTCTATGTTGATGACATTATCTTAAGTGGTGGTAACAATCTAGATATAGATGAAATCAAGATGGCACTCAAAAGAGAGTTTGAAATTCAAGATCTTGGTAAACTTCATTATATCTTAGGAATAGAGATTATTAGAACTTCTAAATCTACATTCATATGTCAAGAAAAGTATGTTAACTCTATTCTAAAAAGGTTTCATATGGAAGATTGTAAAGTTGTTTCTACTCCTATGGAATCAAATGTAAAGCTAACTACAAGAAGTAATGAAAGATCCTTCAAGGACATTACTCTCTATAGAAAGCTAATAGGATCTCTTATATGGTTAACCATCACAAGACCTGATCTAAGCTTTGTGGTTGGTAAACTAAGTCAATTTATGCAAGATCCTAGTGAGGCTCATTGGAAGCTAGGAAAGAGAGTACTTAGATACATCTCGGGATCTAGAGATTTTGGCATCTTGTATGGAGGTACTACACCTAACCTTTGTGGATTTTCAGATTCAGATTTTGCAGGTGATCAAATGGATCGGAAGTCAACAAGTGCCTTTGCAATCTATCTTGGATATGGAGTGGTCTCATGGCTATCAAAGAAGCAACCAACTATCTCTCTATCTTCCACCGAAGCCGAGTACAAGGCATTAACAACATGCACCAAGGAGATTCTTTGGATCAAGAGGATGTTATTGGATCTTCACTTGCTGGAACCAGAGAAGACTCCAATCATACTTTGTGATAACCTTTCAGCCCAAAGCTTGGCAAGCAATCCTGTTTTTCATGCAAGGAGCAAGCACATTGAGATTGCTCACCATTTTGTGAGAGATCAAGTCATTGCCAAAGAGGTGGAGCTTCAACATGTCTCTTCAAAGGAGTGTGTGGCTGATATCTTCACCAAACCATTGGGAAAGGACCTATATTTAATGCATAGATCTAATCTTGGAATGTGCTCAAAGACTATGTTGAAACTAGCATCCAATGTTGAAGAGGGAGTGTGAAAATTGTCAACATTTCCTAGCTAGTTTGAGGCCTAAATTGGCTAAAATTGTAAATAGTTTTGGTTATGGAGTTTCACACGTGTGAACCAGGCCACAATGTTTTTATTTACTGTATTTTTTCAGTATGATGAAGTGTCAAACTTCATACCCTTCAAAATGAGACCATTTTGATGTATTTTGGTCATATAAGCCATTTTTAGCTATTTTTCCTATATAGGGAATATCTAGGGTCAAGTACCTTCTAGAGAGAGGAGAGAGAGTCATCTTCCTCATCCATAAATAGTAGGGAAGTCGTGGAAAACAGGTTGGAGAAACCTTTTGTATGCTTCATTGAGATCAATAGATCATTGTCATTGTTTCTTCCTCCATTGAGAGCATTGTTGTGTGTATTGTCTTCAAGCTATTGTGTATGATCTTAGGTGCTTTCCAAAAGTGATAGGCTGATGTATTATGGACTGTATAATGCTATTTTGGGCCGCACTTGATGTTTATGGAAGTTTCCATTTGTGATAAATGCTTTTTGATCAAGTTCTTTGCATTCTAGGTAGCATAGAATGTGTTGCCAATTCCTAGCTTATGTAGTTTGGAGTGCAAGCATTCAAGCCAATGATCTTGGAGTTTAGATCCACTTAGGATCTGTATTTTTCACAAGTTGCACACGAGCCATAGGCCCAGACGACTTAATCTCTTTTGGAATTGATTTTGGTGGGTAAGGTTTTTGATCGAGATACATGAGTACGTGTTCTTATTTATTACGTCATCATTCACCGAAAGAATACCATCTTCCGAAATGTGGGTGACAAAAATACTAGGTCCTCTTGGGAACCAAGCTATAGAAATTGGATCTATCATCATTAATTGAATGATGAGTGTCTCTATGTCCGTAGAAGATGGGAGAATATATGTGTCTTCTACGGTAGTTTCTATTTGGCATCGATTGGAATCAACACAGTCCACGATGGCTAGTGCTTGTCCCCAACTGATTATATCAGCTGATCTTGTATAGTGTCCTTTCGACATGATTGGAACACTATCTGATGCATCATATGTGGTAGATGACCAATCATCATAAACCTTGGTGGGTTTAATATGGCCAGTCGAGTCAACAGTGACTCGACTTTCATTGTTGCCAAAGGTTATTTAACTACGCTTCCCATGTTGAACAACGCTTGCTATTTGTAGCAAGGGTGTGCCAAGAAGGAGTTTATATGTTTGTGCATCATCGGGTAGATCTAGGATGACACAATCTATGGTAAGCTTGACTCCTGCAATACGGATCAGTATATTTGATAAGTGACCTGCAGGGTCGGTCAGTCGTTAATTTGCCATACGTAGTTTGTATCGTGGCAGATCTAAGCTGTTGAACCCCCATGACTTTGCTAGAGACAAAGCCATGATGTTTACGCCTGATCCACTATCAAGGGTAGCTGATATCGTTGGATAACCTTTGTAGTGCATAGGTAAGGTGTTGTTAGTACCCTTAGCAACACTGATATTCATCAGATTCATGGGAATTTTTGGAATCTCATCATGTGTTTGCTGTTCATCTGGGATTTTGGGCAGCTAAAAACTTCTATGGATATAGCTTTGGAGGCTGGTGAAAGATTTCATGGCACTATGGAACGACATTGTGATTTGAGCCTGCAGAAGTTCAGTGAAAACTTCGAGTCCCAAAATAGATAACAGAGTAGATAACAGACTTTCCGTATTTAGTTCCTCCTATAGAAACTCATCTCAAAATTTGTTGTATCGCCGTTGTTCCACTCGTGGGTCGGGTTAGTCTTGTGGTAATGTGGAAGCTATCGAAGAGCTTCCCATATGGTCAACAGGTTTTTCTAGATTAAGCTGCTGCTATGAATTTTGGCGCTGAGCTTGAGTGAGGACTCTAACAGGTTCGGAAGAGATGTGTTGTTCGGGCAGGATCTTGTTTGGTTGCTTTGGAAAGTTTTTGAAGTTGTGTTTTCTAACACACTTTGGACATTCGACGTGATATTCGTTTTTTACTTTACAATCGACCATGAAATGTCCCATTTTTCCACAGGTGAAACGCCTTTTGCTCATGGGTCCTTGGGCAATTGCATAGCCATCTTGGATGGCTAGCATTCCCAGAGTTTTTGGATTTCGGGAATAGTCATCTCGTTTGCATGAGCATGAGGTACCCTCATGATAGTGTGTTGAACTACCAGAAGTGGGTGTTGGTCAAAATTAATGGCTGTAGGCCTAAACACTTGATGGTGGATTTGTATGGGTCTATCGGTGTTGGGAAACTAGAAGACATGGCCCAGATAGGCTGCAGAGGTGTCCAGTGAGGTGTCATAGTGCACTACTAGTGGTACATGGGCCTTGGAGGGTATAAGTATACTTATTGGGCTCTCACTAGTGTATGCTTATTGGAGGGTTTGTGGATCCCAAGGCAACCCTAACCCTAGTTAATAAGTGAGAGGGATTTGGCACCCTACGTGTGTAAGTCCAACCCGATGATCAAATAGTTATTTGATTAATTATAGAAGGACTTTAGGCCTTTTTGTGGGACTTTTAATGTCGCAGGGCCTAAATGTCAAGTTAGTGAATAAAGTTGGGTTTCCCTCCAATCTGGATGGTTCTCATTCTTTTCTAAATTTGAATAATTAGGGAGGTAGAAATGGACCAATAGGATTCAGAGGCTAGGGTCCTCCTCTCTACTATAAAAAGAGACCAACTCGAGTTCCTACACATGTTCATTTCCTCATTTCAATAAAGCAGATTGGTTCTCTTCTGAAATGGATTGATGAATGTCCTTGCTCTTTATTACTTTTCCTCCATCTCTCATGCTTTATTTGGATTTTGCTAGTTGTTGGATCTGATTGTTATTGGGGTTGCATGTTATTATACTTTTAATGAGAGAGAAAGGGAAAAAAAGAAAGAGTAAGTTATTTTTGATGTGGATCTAGTGTTAGAGGATGTAGTGTTAATGCTTAGGGTTTATAGATGTTAGAGTTAGATTTGGATCTTCCATTCATGCTGAAATCTGAACGATACTATCGCCCTCATGGGAACAAATCTAAGCGTGAACTAACTTCGTCTCTTTGATGCTAGATTGATTAGATCTTAGATTCAGGTTAGGCAAGGAAAGAAATCCACTACAATTTTGGTGCTGTTGCTGGGGAGCTACGCCAATTTTTCAGTTTGCAGCATGTTTGTGAATGGTTAGCTTGCATTAGGCATCTTGTCGTTGCATGAATAATGTTAGATATGCATTTAGGGTTAGTTTGGGAGTGATTTTGCTTGATTTGGGTAGATTTGCTTGTTTGAAATCTAATCTAATTGTAGAACAGGGAAAGCTATCCAGATCACCAATCTTAAGATCCATTTGGATTTGAGATAACAGGAAAAACGATAAAAATCGGCCAAATCTGCCATATTTTGGTCAAAAGGAGGCAAAAATCGTCATCAAAGCTGATAACTTTTTGCCCTCTTTTAGGAAACCTTTATTGAATTGAAAATGCCTTGGATTTTGATTACAAAACCTTCAGTTTGAAGGGTGAACAAACCTTCCCAGCAGATTTCTAGAAACATCAGAAAAACCATCAAAAAACACCAAAAAAATCACCAAAATCCTAAAAATACAGAAAAAGAACCTTCGCCTGATTCACTGTGCATAGGTGTGATTCAGATCTATCTACTGCCAGGTCGACGAAAAATAATATCATAAATAGAAGGTTTTTTCAAAGGATCAGTTGTCATATTGCCATATTTTTGCCAAAAAAATCATTTTTTTTTGCAAAAATACCAGTATCACTCTTGATTCTTCACCAAAACCTTTGCCGAGTTTCTAGAGCATTATATTTATAGTAAAATACTATTTTTGAGTTCGACGAACATTCTTTTTGTCCAACTCATAAAAAATCTCGATTTTTACCCTCGTCAGACTACATAAACTATGTTCTGTTGTGTCAGAAACCTTCGTCGGGTTTACCATAGCTTTATCTGTGTCAGATTTTGAATCTGAGAGTTCGACAAAGGTTATTTTTCTAAAAATTGACAAAAATGTCGATCAGAGAGTTTTCTTTCAAAATAGCACTGCTGAACCTTCGTCGAGCCAATCTTCACCTAGGGAATCTTCGTCTAGGGAACCTTTGCTAGTTCTATTTTTAGGTTCTAATTTTTCAGATCAAGCCTATGTCAAAATTTGGGTCAAATTTGATACAGTCTGATTTGGATTCTGAGAAATTTTTCATTTTTTAGAAGTATCAATTGATTGAATTTCAAATTTTTTTTCACGATATAGAAATCAGATTCTTAAAAAGTGGAATAGATCTAGCAGATCTGATTTGGGATAGTTTTGATTGAAAAATCTAGATCCAATCTCATTGTCTGCTTGATTTGAATTTGTGAAGATGGCTGCCCCTGGAGGTGCTCCTCAAGAAGTCAATCCAATCATTGGTAGAAGAGCACCCTGTTTGGATCTATCCAAATACAATGGATTAACAAATCCAGTTAGATTTCTTCAGATCTATACTGAATCTTGTGAAGTCTATGGCAAAATTTTCCCTCAAGATAAACTTAAGCTTTTTCCTATGGCCTTAACAGACGCAGCACAAGATTGGTATGATAATCAAGATGAAATTTTGCGTGCAGATTGGGAGGCTGTTAAATGAGCCCTTATCACAAAGTTCAAACCTCAAAAGTTTATGGAAGACCCTTTCCTACTTTTAAGTGAAATTACAATAGGAAAGCAAGAAATGGTTCGAGATTACATTGAATGGGTGAAACGTCTCAGATCTGAGTGCAAACTTGAGAATTGACGAAAATGCCATGATTATGTGGTTTTTGTCAGGTTTATCTAAACAAATCAGATGTGAGCTGAAACGCCATAATGAGTATGCACTCTTGCAAAATGCTATGGATGATGCAATTTGGGAGCATTAGAGGAGTTTTAAGCTCCAAAAAGACCCTTTAAGAATTCGTGCAAGTTTATATTATTAAAATATTATAACACTAATACTTTTGACTTGCCATAACTTCTTAATCGTAGCTCAAAAGTATGTCATGTAACATATCATTGAAAAGCCCTTGTTGAGCGCTTTCCAATGCACCAAACTTCGCTAAATTTGGACTTACCACTAACAAGTTATGCCATTTTTAGTGTGGAATCAAAAGGTGGGCTCAAAAAGTTACGTTACGTAGATTTCAAATTTGAGTGTTTTGATTGGTCCATGTGTAAGAAAAAATTGAGAGAAAAATATAAAAAGAATCTCTACAAAGGATCTTTTTTGGATTTAGAAGTCCTCTAATAGAGGATGAAAATTCAGATGACGAGCCGAATATCATTATGTTGCCTTATACAGCAGGGCAGGCCAGTACGACACCCACCACTATTGCATCAACAAATGTCAACGCTACTTCAGAAATGATGCTCAATGAGTTCAAGAAACTCGGGAAGAACCAGCCAAAACAGATGGAAAAGTTGCAGTCGCAATTTGATGAGAAGATCAAAGCATTGGAAGATTTCCACAAAAAAGCGAGCAAGGAACCTGAGAATTTAGCAAAGACTTTTCCTACCAAGAAAAATGTCTGGTGTTCTATTTGTACATGAAATCACACACTGAATGAGTGTCCTCAATTGACAAAACGAATGGAAATCAGTGTATGCCATTTGTAATTTGCCTGATCATGAGACTGCTTTTTGCAACTTCAATCCTCGTATAATTCAGCAACAGTATGCCCAAATGGGATATCGAGAATCACAGTATGGAGGAAATCCAGCAGCCAGACCTTGACAATCTGCTGTTGGTTACCCGGAACGTTTAGCCTTACCTGCCCCACCAAAGCACTCCGCTCCTCCTGCCAATTTGATGGAACCAAAACCGTACAGAAGTGCCGAGCAATGGAACTATGGTAATGATCAAGAAGGTGGATCTTCAGAACAATATGCTATTTATGTTGCCGCGCAACAACAAGCATCTAGAAACTGGACTAGGACACCACTTGGATGCTTTACATGTAGAGAAAATCACAAAGTTGCAGAATGTCCAAATAAAGGACCGAAGCCACCACCAGCTACAACTCTTGTAGATTTGATAACAATCAAGCGAAGGCCAGTAGCTCATAATAAATCAAGTATACCCTTGATGGTGTCACCAAGCATAGAAGCAGAAGGAACCAGTAGCGGATCCAGTACCTGTTGATTCTATACCATTAACAGATATACCAACAACATCTGGAGTCTATCCAAATCTTCATGCAAAAAAAAAAAGATATCAGGATATGAGGCAGTGGTTTAAACATCTGCAAGAAGAAGAGGAGCTTGAAGCTGCTAAAGCAACAACCAAAGTTTGTTCTTCACCATTGCAACCACCAAGAAATTCAGGTACAGAAATGAATGATCAATGACACTATCACGAAGAACCCTTCAAGATGACTGAACCAAAAGCACCGCAAACAAAACTGCTCATGAATATTTTATCTAGTAAGATCAACATTTCATTGGGAGAGTTCCTGAAGTTGATCTTGTTGTGTTGCTGGTCTCTCCTCCAAACCTACAACAATATCCAAAACATCATTCATCTCAAGAAGTGACTCCATCCTCACTTTCCATAATGAATAGCTACTTGAGGTAAGCCTATCATTGGCTTCCAACATGACTCCAATTGAGGTTGCCATGTAGCAATGGCCTGATCTTCTCTTTCAACCTGTTTCAATGCAAAAAGCACTCCTTTGAAAAACAACAAATGCTTTCAAAAGAAATCACCAAGATTTGAAACTATCTCACAAATTCTCTTCTAGCACTTATCCAAGCAAATCAACACATAGAATCATGGAATCTTGATCAACCTATGATCTATCCTCAATCTAATGACTTTTGCCACTTCCTAAGATTGAAACACACTCAAATGAAGTCCAGCAACCTCACTATCTAGAGATCCAATCAAAACTAGGGTTTTGACAAAATCACAAAAAATTGACTATTCCAAATCTACATGCAAATGCTAAAAATTTGATATGCAATCTATAAGCCACCACTTAGGCTGAACCAATGATCCAAAAATCGGCCAAATCCAGCATGTGAATTCAAAAAACGGAATTGAACAAGTATATTGACCTATTTAGTTTTTTGATCTACAAAAGATCCAATCTACAAAAGCAAAAAATCCGATTTTGGTGTAGAATCCTCTGTAGCATGCTCTAGACTTGATATCTTCACCAAATCATTGATAGATCTGATGTCCTCCTTCATAACCTGAAACACAAGCTCTGATACCATGTGAAAGATTTCAGATCCTTAAGATCCAATCTACTTGAATGATCTTTGGTTAGAAAGAGAAATACACTACCAATTTCACCAATGTAGAAAAATCAGCATCTACACACAATTTGGGATGCAAACACTAATAGAACTTGATCAAACTTGAATGAAATAATTATGTACTGTTGCTGTCCATACAAAACCATCAAGCTACTGTATTTCACACATGTGGATCCAAAAATAACAAATATAGATCATTCTACACATAGAATTGCAAGCAATCACCAAGATAGTGCACCAATGGATAGTAGAACCCAAGAGAACCATGTATAAGCATGAAATGAGATAGAGAAGAGAGAAGATGACTCTCTCCACGAGTTACATTCTTTTATAGCAGGTCCAAACCCTATTCGGCCACTTGGCTTTCCCACCAAAATGCTAACCCTACCAATTTTGGGTCTAGATTCAATGTACCCAACTTATTCAAATTGAATCTACTCAAACTTGCATTCTATCTTTCCCACACTTTCAAAAAGTGTTTATTCAAATGAAATCTAGAGTAATGAACTTTGAAAAGTCAACCTCTAAGTCTAAAACAAGTTTTGGCCTTAATATGCCAAATATGAAAATATTGCAAAATGTGATGAAACTAGCTGAATCTTTCACATACGGTCCTGAAATGGGACAATCCTCCTCAAAATATTGATTCAGCAAATGTGCCACCCTTATTGGATAAAGGAAAAGAAAAAGTCAAGGATGATTCTACAAGTCAGAATTCTAGCAAGACATCATCGTCTCGGAAGTCATCACATTTTTTGTTCAGAACTGATCAGCCAAACTAGTATTCAGTGTAATGGACCCTCCCAATTCACCTATAAGTTGGCTGAATTCCATTCATTCCTCACTTGTGCTAGCGAAGCTCTTGCCAAATTTTCCCATGACCAAAGCCTTCCAAAATTTCTGAACTGTTTTCTGATATACATTCGTGCGTCTTACTTTTCATTTCTGATCATCATGTCTTCCACAGATACATCCCAATCTCCTCGTTATACTATCCATCATGATGTCCCATCTGCAACGGATATCATGATACTTCCTAGCACAAGCATGGTCACTCAATGGACGACCCTTGCGGAGCCTCTGCTTACTGCAATGGGTATTCATGATAGAGCCTTTTTCAGGAGAATCAACATGGATTTCATCACTCTTGCTTTCAGTACGTTGAAGGAAGAAAAATCCAAGTTTTTTATTACCTTCCAAGGAGCCACACACAAGATGCGCATGACTGAGGCCACCCTTGCTGCCATAGGCATAGCATCTGGTACCCAAGCCTCACCCAACCATAAACAGGCCAAACAGGCTATTAAGCCTTACATTGACCTAACAAATGATTTGCATTGGACCAATGACGACTATCTCCTCGATGCCATCATTGAGCCTGCCATACACGCTACTGCCCAGCTTCTGAATAATTTTGTGATGGTTGACAACCTCAGGAAAGACCGCATCACTTCTCAGATCCTACATAGGATAGTTGAGTCCTACGTCAAGGTAGCCAAGGCCCCTCTCAAACCATATAATTGGTTCAAGATTGTTTTGGGTGAGCTCAAATGAGCCATTAAGAGCAATACGAAGTGTTGGCTCCTTGTTGTCTCTTCTAGCGGCCTCCCACCTTGAAAACAAAATCCATGGCTTTCACCTAGATTTTGTGCTTTCAGTTTATGAAGAAACACTGGTCGAGTCATCCCACCAGGCCTCCAGTTCACATAGTCGATGTCGTCCACACAGTGAGATCGTCATTCCTGACTCGCCTTCCGCGTTACAATGTCGTACTAGAATACAATGTTAGTTGTGCTTCCTCCCCCTGCTGCTGTTCGCACTGAACTTCCTATTCTCCCCGCCTCTGATGCTACCCTCGTCTCTGCTTCCACTCAAGGAGTTTGTACTATTGGGGCTACCATTCCCATCATAGCTGCCCAGGCCGCCTCACCCCTACACACCGAAGTTGTTTCACCAAACACACAATACTTTATGGATATGTTCGATGATTCCGACCCCCTTGGGGCCTACGAAGTTTTTGAAATGCCCCAGATCCCTACGCCCTTTGAACTCCAATCCCCTGGAAGAGGATTTGAACAAATTTATGATACTACTGTCGGTGTTGAAGATTCATGCCAGCTACCTCAGCAACTTCAAGCTGAAGACACCCCAGCCACACTTCGGGTCGAGCAAGCTGTGAAATCACCGAAGCAGTTTGACACCATAGTGCCTGAGGGCTTTGAAGAGAAAGATGTTATTGAAGAAGAAGAATTATCGGCACCTATTTCACGCCAACCAAGGATGGTACCATCAGGTCCTACTGCCGTTGCCGCCTCCACGGTAGTAGATTCCGGTGTTGCTCTTGGTTTGGTCTCAAGCCTTGCGCAAATGGTCTAGTCTATGCTTGACAAGAAAAAAGAATTGGAACAGAGAATTTCAAACATGGGTCCAAAAATACTCTTATCAACTAGAAGATTATTTAGCTGGACAAAGAATTGAAGATTGCCAAACAACATGAAGAAAAAGCTGAAGCTAAAAAGAAGACGACATAGCAACAGGCTGATCGCCTCGAAGGATACATCAGCTCCCTACAGACTGCCCTGACAACCGCACAAGATCAGGTGGACAAGGCCGTGCAAGATGCAAAGCAACAAGTGAAGCTGCTACAAGGCCAACTGCAGATGGCGGAGCAGGATCACACACGTCTCCAAGGTGAATTGGATGCGACCACCCTTGAGCATGATGCGTATCTTCAGATGCAAATACCAGCTCATTCAGTAACTCCGACGGAGATCACGTATTTGTTCAAGAAATTGGAAACTTACATAGTGGCCCTTTAGGGATTCCAAGGCCGCTTTGATAGGTTCAAAGGAGCAGCTTCAACTGAGTTGGCAAAGGCTAAAGCAACTACCAGTGTCTATGAAAAAACAGCCGCTCAGGTGTTGGAAGCCGGACCACAAATCCCAGTTCCAATCATGCCGCAATTCTCCCCTCCGCACCAAACTATAGTACCACTGATACAGGGCTGGATTCGGGCATGGACCAGGGGGAGCTCCAAAAATAGAAGAACAACTACCAGTTTTACAGGCAGTGCAACCGGGTCCATCCTCATCAAGGACCACACCGTTATTCAAAAGGCCCATTAGCGTCAAGGACCAGATCCAGAGTTTTCTAGCGCAACATCCTCATGAGTCCTCACGTGGTGGTTGGGTCCTTAAGGTTCAAGACCTCGGAGATAGAGGCCGACAAAGAAGTGGACAAAATACCCGCATTGGGAGAGCAACCGGCATGGAGAGTTACCATTTTTGAGAAAACTCCGGAATCTATCAGGAGTTATGTGGCCAGCCCTCGCTAATTGCGGGTAAATCCATATTATGTACCGATGCCGAGAAGGAATAAATGGAAGGATTTGGGATTGGCTATGGACAAAATCACAATCCATATGCCCAATTGGCCAATCATCCATCAGCCATACACCTAGATGATATCAATGGATTTCCACCGGGCCTTACAAGCATACCAGCGGGAGTATATCCACTCTCCCGATCTGACAGGGTGACAATCGGTGATGTTTGCAAAAGATTTAACTCTGTTGGTGTCAGTGGCAACTAGATGGGATAATTACCTTCCTCCTCTAGCATTCGCTCCAAATAAGCCAATGGCCTCAGAGAATATCAAGGATCAGCTGTCGGTTGCTCGTCTATATTTTCGTGCAACAATGATGGGAGGCTCCTGGGAATCTTGCTTCACATCTTAGATGACCTCAAAGTGGATTGCAGGATTTTAATACTGCCCGACTCGACTTTATGGAGAAGGTGCAGTACCATTTATAAAGATTCGTCGCAAAGCTAATTAAAGTCCCCAATAACTGCATCTCGCAGGTGTCGTGGGACCTCCACCAGTTTTGGTGGGGGATACTATTGGAGGGTTTGAGGATCCCAAGGCCACTCTAACCCTAGTTAATAAGTGAGAGGGATTTGGCACCCTGCATGTGTAAGTCCAACCCGATGATCACATAGTTCTTTGATTAATTAGAAAGTCAATAAAAGGACTTTAGGCCTTTTTGCGGGTCTTTTAATGTCGCAGGGCCTAAATGTCAAGTTAGTGAATAAAGTTGGGTTTCCCTCAAATTTGGATGGTTCCCACTCTTTTTTGAGTTTGAATAATTAGGGAGGCGGAAATGGACCAATAGGATTCAGAGGCCAGGGTTCTCCTCTCTACTATAAAAAAGGACCAACTCGAGTTCCTACACATGTTCATTTCCTTATTTCAATTAAGCAGGTTGGTTCTCATGTGAAATGGATTGATGAATGTGCTTGCTCTCTATTACTTTTCCTCCATCTCTCATGCTTATTTGGATTTTGCTAGTTGTTGGATTTGATTGTTATTGGGATTGCATGTTATTATCCTTTTTATGAGAGAGAAAGGTCGATCTAGGTTTGGTTGGGTTGGTTTGTCCACCATCAGCTTCCCTTGTGTTGCTTGTGATTGGCATGCTTAGAATAGGATCCTTGGATTGAGGACTTTATATTGGTATTAGAGCCAATTCTGAGCATGTTTTTGCCATTGATTTGTGTTCAAGAGAAATCTCGAATTGTGTGGGAGTTTTCCATTGTGTGATATGGAATCTCGACACTGTTTCGAAAAATCAGTGGAGTAGCAACGAATGGTGAAAATTTGAATTCTTCTTTCTGAAAATCACTTTTTTGAGGTGCAATTGATTGTGAGGTATGTGTTGGATTTATTTCCTCTAGCACCTAAATCCCATTTTTAATCTGCCTCCATTCATGCTGCATATTTACTCGCGTTGTCGCGCAGTCTGTATATTTACATGCAAATTCTCACAGGCGATGAAAAGACAAAAAGCAAAGGCTGACGTCACACCCTCTCCACGCTCATGCAGCTGCGCTAACAAACTGGATGATGACTGCAACCACCCATGATCTCCTACAGACAGCACATCCACCCTGTACTTTCTTCATCTACACACCTGTAACATCATGTATATATATTGAATACCATTTGCATATTTATCACCTGAAAAATAGTGAAGAAGTTAGTAAGCGAGAGAGAACGAAGAAGAGAAGCTTATCAGAGATAGACAAAAGTAGATGCTCTATGCATTGATTCTTTAATTTGTTAGTAATTAGGTTTCATCCCTTTTACAATTTGAATAAGCTTCGTAGGGCACGCAGTTTCGTCCACTACTGTCTTGTGCTCTACCGCATTATTGACATGTATACTTGATATACTTAATCTGATATAGTTCTTTGTTCTGCATTCGGATTTGTGTTAATATTGCTATGCTTATTATTCATTCTGTCTGATCTTTCTAGTTGCTCTTTCTGGTAATAAAAAACTAACATTTAGTCGTGTCTTTCGCGAATGTTTCGTGACTAATTATCTGTCGAGCATTGTCTAGCTCTTCGCAAATCATTCGCGACACATAATTTGTCTAGCTATTCGTGACAAATTATTCTTCTGACGCTTCGTTCATTAATGTTTGGCTACATAATCAAGAATGACCGTGATTTTCATTACTAATGTTCTGTTCGTTCTGATAGGCGTAGTCATGCTTTTGGAGAGAAACACATAGCTCGTTCTGCTACGCATGAACAATTTTTGTTCGAGTCATGCATTGTTGATTGCAATGTCTATTTCAAGTCAGTACAACAATCCTTCATTATCATCACCTTGTATGTGGATGATACGTTGCTCTTCAGCAACAATACCAATATGGTCAAGGATTCGAAGTAGATGCTGTTTTCAGAGTTTGACATGACTGATCTGGACGAAGCTCACTTTTGTCTGGGAATTCAAATCCACAGAGACAGAGCAAATTGACTGATTTACATCACTCAACAAAGGTATCTTCACAATGTTCTTAACAGATACAATTTGATGAACTGTAAATTAGCTCACTCACCAATGGATCCAGGCCTGCATCTGTCAAAGGACCAATGTCCCCAGACCAAGTAGGAAGTGGAGCAAATGAGAGAATACCCTTATCGATCGATACGGGGATCTTTCATGTACGCAATGGTCTGTACAAGACCTGATATCTCTTTTGCTGTAAGCTCACTTAGCCAATACATGTCTAATCCTGGCATTACCCATTGGAAGGCTCTCATACGAGTCATGAGATATATTCGAGCTACCATGGACCAATGCATCTGCTATGGAGATGTCAACAACGACAATCTTCATTAGCTCAGTGGTTATTCTGATGCAAGCTGGGGAGGAGATGTAGACAATCATAAATCCACATCTGGATTTACATTCTTCTTCAACGACGGACCTATCTCATGGAACAGTCGTATGCAAACTTCTGTCGCACTTTCTTCTACAGAAACAAAATACATTGCTTCTTCTCAATCTATCAAGGAAGCATTTTGGTTGAGAAATTTACTGTCAGATGTTAATCTGAATCAGTATAGCCCTACAATTTTATTTTGTGATAATTAGAATGCCATTGCCTTATCGGCCAACCCTAGATTTCACTCTAAGAGTAAGCACATTGAAATCAAATATCACTACATCAGAAGGTTCTCAACAAGGAAGTAAGCTTAACGTACTGCAGAACGCAGAACATGGTCGCAGACATATTCACGAAAGCACTCAGTGTTAATGCAACACAACAAATTTTGTGCATTGCTTAGTCTAAAGATCAAGGCATTCACGAATCTAGATTAAGAGAGGGTGTTGGATTTATCTCCTCTAGCACCTAAATCCCATTTTTAATCTGCCTCCATTCATGCTACATATTTACTCGCGTTGTCGCGCAGTCTGCATATTCACATGCAAATTATCACAGGCAATGAAAAGACGAAAAGCAAAGGCTGACGTCACACCCTCTACACGCTCATGCAGCTGCGCTAACAAATTGGACGACGATTGCAGCCACCCACGATCTCCTACAGACAACACATCCACCCTATATTTTCTTCATCTGCACACCTGTAATATTATGTATATATATTGAATAACATTTGCGTATTCATCAACTGAAAAAAAGTGAAGAAGTTAGTAAGAGAGAGAGAACGAAGAAGAGAAGCTTATCAGAGATAGACAAAAGTAGATGCTCTGTGCATTGATTATTTAATTTGTCACTAATAGGGTTTCATCCCTTTTACAGTTTGAATAAGCTTCATAGGACATGCGGTTTCGTCCGCTACTATCTTGTGCTCTACCGCATTATTGACATGTATACTTGATATACTTAATCTGACACAGTTCTTTGTTCTGCGTTCAGATTTGTGTTAATATTGCTATGCTTATTATTGATTCTGTCTAATCTTTCTAGTTGCTCTTTCTGGTAATAGACGACTAACATTTAGTCATGTCTTTCGCGAATGTTTCGCGACTAATTATCTGTCGAGCACTGTCCAGCTCTTCGCGAATCATTCGCAACACATAATTTGTCTAGCTATTCGCGACAAATTATTCTTCTGACGCTTCGTTCATTAATGTTTGGCTACATAATCAAGAACGACCATGATTTCCATCACTAACGTTCTGTTTGTTCTGATAGGCGTAGTCATGCTTTCGGAGAGAGTCGCATAGCTCATTCCGCTGTGCACGAACAATTTTTGTTCGAGTTCGTTTCTCGTTCGTGTTTCCTGTCTCGTTCGTGTTCGTCTTACCCCTCTGAGCTAAATTTTTATTTTTTTTAAATACAACATTTTTTCAACTCTTGCTACTCTCCCTCTCTCCAACAGTATGTGTATTACCAGTTATACAATTGATTTGGATTTTTAGCACTCCAAATCTATGTTTTGGAAGTAAAGTTTGATTTTCTTGAATCACCGTTGTTGTCGTTTACTTCATTTAGGAATATTTTTCCATTAGCAACGGGATTAATTAGAGGAAATACTGGTTTTCACCGCTTTTTGTTCATTACACTGTGATTTAGGTGGTTTTGTTGGCTGTCTTTTGCTTTTTATTGAGCCAATTTTGGCTTGAATCAGTGGAAAGCAGGAAAAGAAGCACAAAAAAGCTAATCACTTGTTGTGAGGGTTGGTGGATGATTTATAGGTTTTGCATGGCGATTCTTTATGGAGTTGCAGGTTTTTGTTGCATTTCCCAACAAACTAACGGTGATTTGAGGTTGATGAGCCAGTAAGGCCATCATTAGGATGGTTTGGATCATTGAGAAGCCTATTCTGTGTGAAGAATGGCCAAACTTGCAAATTCTTAGATATTAAATAGATTTTTGTTACATTAACTAGTTTTTTCTGAATTTTTATTGTCTAAGACCTAATTTGCATCCTTATTGGTATAAATCCTATGAGCACGATATGGTCCGGTAAAAATTACGTTTTTTAGGACATTGCTCCATTAGGAAATTTATACCCGTAATGGGTTCAACCGAACATAAATTTTTTTAATTTTTTCGGTTTTCATATGCAAATAGATGGAATGAAATTCTAGTTCCAGGTGGCTAGTAAAAACATTAGCCCGACATCACTTGACAGTGATGACCCCATAAGATATTTAATACCCAGTTGTAAATTTTGGACCACGGTGTGTTCGAATTTCATCTTGACAATAAACAGAAAAAACCAACAGCAAAATCTATTTAATCGATAATTAGCTATTATGATATACAACTTGGGCTTAAAAAATAGAAATTTTTCTGGCGAGTAAAGCCCACAAATTGTTGTTGACTGGATAAATCGTTGGTTATTGCACAACATCCCAGAATTGCAAAAAGCGAATTTCGTCGGTGCTTTGGGTCAGGCCTCCCAGTAGTAGCAATAGAACCCATAGAATTGTGATGGACTGAATTCATAAGGGAATTTCGTAAGGTTTTTTCACAGTTGACGAAATGTTTATTCGATTTATTAACTACAATCGTGCACGGCCAGAAACGGCCCATAAGCCTAGGATGGAAAAACAATGGAACAAAAAAGTTGTTTCTAAATGTGCTTGAAGCCGTGGGCGTACCGACACTGTTTGTAGTTTAGAACAAGAAAAAGCCGGTTCATTCTTCTCCATTTCTAAATCTGTCACTGTGAACCTTACGATGACCGTAAAGATTGTGAAAAGGGACGAAAGAATGTTTGATTGAGTTGCAGTTGGAATTGTTTTTAATCCCGAGAACTTCATATATGAGTATTATGTTTCTGACACTTTGATCAAGAAGTGGAGGGCCTTTGTGGAGGAAGAACCTATGGTATGGTATGCAAGCAATTCCAAAATGAAAATCTGAAACTAATTGGATTAGTTGACCATAGTATGGCCGTAAGTCTTAGTGATGCCAAATACTATCGGTCATAAAATGGGTGTTTTGTCGGAAATTTGAGATATTGGTCATGACCCTTCTTTTTGGATATCTCAAATTTACAAAATTAGAAACCCGATAAGCTATTTCTTTGTAAAAAAATATATTGGTGAATTTCTTAACACACTAAATTAACTATTTTTTGTGATTTCTTGGAAGGTGATAAGCTACCTTTACAAGCTTT